>ARYC01019521.1:0-14770 GCA_000711775.1 Oxytricha trifallax
ATATATAGAACCTGTTCTCATATTTGAAGCTTGTGGATTTTGCAATTACAATCATACACCCAAAGATCTTAGAAGCCTTTCTTGATATAGAAAGTTGTTTTGGGGTTGCATTTATTGCGCTCACTCACATTGGGTAGGTTAAGAGTCTTCCTAGCCTTGTCCAATTGCTTCTGAAGTCTGGGCTTCAACTTGGTTTGATATTTCTTCCTATCCTCAATGTCATGGTATACTTCTCTTCCTAGTTTGTCTGCATTGTCACTTTTGACGACTTTGGCATTCGGGTCAAGCAAAATCCACAGCTGATCTTCCAGCTATCTCGCAATACTTAACAGTCTAGAGCCCTTAGAGCTCTTGGATTCAACACTCCTCACAGCTTTGTTCTCCTGCAACCATTTATCAAGTAAGATATTTAGACAAGCGAATCTTGAAGTATGAGGTCTATGTGGAATATTAACAAAGAAATTGGCAAGTGATTAAAATATCATGGCAACACGCAGACCTTGAGATATTAAAGCTCTAGCTGACTGTATATGATGTCTTGAAGGATTTTATGGTTTGTTGCCCTTGCGAGTACGCTACTTGAATTTACCAGGCCTCCAGACGATAGAGGTATTAAAATCGACAACTTAGAATCTTTCAACTTTAAAGAACTCAAATAAGTCAAGGTGGACTCCTTTTAAGACTTTAAAATAGGAAAGCTGTTCAACCACATCACTGTTGTATTCGTTGATGAATGCCTAGAAAATTTTAGATAGACTCTTGCGGAGCCCATTTAAATAGCTTTGAAATACAGTTGCCTTTAAGGGATTGAAAATCTTGAGTACTTGCTTAGGCATTCTCTCAAGATAAGCTGAGATATATAATAAATCTTACCATCGGCAATCTCACCATAACGCTTATTTAGTAATGAAAGGAAGGTTGTATTATAGAGCAAGTCTTTGAGTTCTTGAAGTTGTTCAGGCTGTAGCATAAATTCTATGTATATCTTTCGTTCAATCTCACCATCTGCAGTGTCTTCCAATACATCCACTGCTTTCATTAATCTCACCTACATTTTGCTTAAATTTTATAACTTACTGATTGGTTTGGAATATCCAATAGAGTGAATGGAGTGAGGGAAGACTTTAGATCCCAGTGCTCTCTTACTTTGAAAGAGTACTTCAATAAGTTGACTTAAGGTTCAGGGTAGTTAAATAAATCATAAGCTAGGTCAACGCTAGTCAATTGGTTAAACTTATTTAGTAGGTATGTCTTGAGTTTTTTCAGCTTCCAATCCCTGATTGTTTACTTGGATATTTATCTTTAAAGGAGAAGCAGGAGTGGTAATGTCAGTCTGAGTAACAATTAGATCAGCAGTAGCTTCTTCAATCATAATTGGTTTATGCTTTCACTATTAATGCAACTTCAGTGTGCGCTTAAGCATCCATTATCCACAAAGATCACAAGGAAGCAAATCGAACTGGCTTTTGGACTTCGCATATCTAAAACAATTATAATAAATCCTTACTTCCAGAGTTTGCCACTGCTCTAATCACTGGCTTGTTTCTACTAATATCTTAACATTAAAATTATTATTGTTATTATTATAGGTAATATTCTTCTTAGGAATGAGGACTAATGAGAGGTAAGCAAAAATAATATTGCCAAGGAATCATTATTATACTTACGGGCAGATTAACAAATATTGAATTTGAATTTAAGTTAATATTGTAAACTTATTACTATTAAAAATAAGGTAAGTCAGACGGCCTTTTTAAAGATGTTACTGGGTAGATGTCACAACCCATTATAGTCTCCGTTATCCGTTAGTCAACTTTTGATAATTATAAGAATGATTGTGCATCACTTTGTTTAAGTAGAGAATTTATGAAGGAAATCACAGACAAGTAAGTGATAGGTACTTAGGTATATTTGAATTCAGATTTTATATAATTAACTATAAATAATTTATACTAAGACCTCTCATATACTCATTACCATCATTCTAACCCAACCACTCTCTTTGCTCTAACTCAATCACTATCGTTATAACCCCTTAATATATATAAATCACTTATCAGTATCTCCTTATATTTGCCCTATCAAATATTCAACAAGGAAGGTCTTGGAATTTGTGAGTTTGTTGGCTTTTAAAACTTTAGATTTTCAACTTTCAGATCGGTAGGTCGGTATACCCAATTTCTGATCTGAGGACACTTTCCAGAGACCCTTCTCATTTCCCTCGGATGCACCATGAGGTCCAACCTTGGGTCTTAGACCTTCCCCAAACCACTCCTAATCGTCTAGAAATCCAAGCCTCATTACATAAAACATCCAATAAGTGGGTTTTAAAGTTACGGAACCACGGATTTAGAGGGGTGGGTGGATTTATTTTAAATTCCAAGTTTGAAAGTGGCTATACTATCTCTAATGGATTATAGAATATGACTTATATGATTTTACAAAAATTATTTTCTAATCCTCTCCAAACCCTACCACCCCAACTTAAATGTTGCAAATACACTATTGAACGATGAAATAGAAGGAGGGAACTCGATTGGGGGTAGAAGTGGATATAACCCATCTTGAAATGTTTGGGTGCCCTTAACCGCCATTTTGACCTTAAAAATTGAAGAAAATGGCCTTATATTTTTCAATTGATCCTACCTAAAAATATGTTCTTTAATAGTTCTAAGTTATCCAAATATGTTATAAGTGCTTGCAGGCTATATAACCACACATTTGGTTAGCTTGAAGGTGAAAGCATAAATAGGAGAGACAATATCCTAAATAAATTCAGTCTAAACAAGGCTATTTTTAAATTTTCATAGTCTTACTGGAAAAAGTCTACCTCAACCCTAAAGGCAGACCTCTATGCCTTTGCTCGGTCATGACCTTGGAGATTCTTTGACTAGGGCTGATATATATTTTAACAATTGAAATAAGGAACGAATAAACACAGCTAGAGTTAGAAGTTTGGATAGAAGAAAGTCTACCTTACAATTGGAAGAAGTCTACTTTTTTCCTCTGGAAGAAGTCTACTTTTAGGACTGGAAGAAGTCCACTTTTGATACTGGAAGAAGTCCACTTTTGCATTGGAAGAAGTCTACCTTTTGGAAGATTTCCACTTTTTCAAATTATCTCTAAGATTGAAATAATCTGAGACTAAATATGTAAACTATAGTTATCCAAGTAGCTCCTCACTTAAACTAAAATACAAATAATAACAGGAGTATTGTAAAAATTTCAATGAGAAGGAAGGTTCGGCAACTCAGTATATTATTCTTATAATAGAGTATATATGGATTATGTATAATGTAACAAACATCACTTTCAGTTAACCTTAATTCAAGTAAGAATTCCAAGATTGCCAACACTAGTTTTAAAATATTGCACTTCTCTTTTTTCTAAGAATAAAAATCTACCTAGCCTTGCTTAAAAGCTAGGAACTCAGCATAGAACTCCTCAATCAACTTGGTAGGAAGTCTTCAAACTTTGGAAGTTAAAGCTACCAAACTTCATAGTTGAATCTATCGACCAGCAATACTTTTAAGCTCTATACAAACTTTAGTTGCTTTACTATTATCATATAACGAATGAGCTTTAAGGAGTTCTTACTAACTTCCTACAACTTAGTACAAGTAGAGAGCTTTGATAAAAGAGTGGCTTTAAATAACTTCTGAATGAAAAACTTCTTTGAGGCTTACTCAATAAGTTGAAGGTAAAATTTGAAATAAATGGAATATAACTGGAAGACAATTTGTAAAGTCTTGATGTGATGTTTGTTACATAGATTAAAAGTCTTATACTTTTCAATGATTTTTCACTTAGCTTGAGATGAATAATTGATATTCAGTAGACTCAATACTACCAATCTTTCAGTAAAGTTATTTCTATACTTACAAACAGCAATTACTCTATTATATTGTAGACCTTGAATCTAAGCCAAGATAGTTATCCCTTAGTCTTATGAGAATTAGAAGATACATGGAAGATAAGTCGACAGTATGGGTTACAGCAAGGGGCAGTATCATTAAAGGTGATTGGTATATAGGTTGAACCAATATCTAGGAGGATATTACTTTTATTCGAAGTCAACATCAGCATTTTCCCTTGATAATTATTCAGCTAAATCTAAACTTACAAGGAAACCTTCTTAGTAGCTAAGATTTCTTAGGAGTCTAAGGTGATTGATATGATATATTATCCCTCTATTTAATCTTCACTCTGGCTTTACTTATATGCAATATCCAGCTCGGGTTCTTAAAAACAAAACTAACTTGGTAAAATCAAAGCGTCAAAACTCTGTTTGTTTTTCTCAATAATCTCTATATAATCCTTAATTAAAGCTTACTATTAATCTCAAATTATCTCAAATTTTTAAGACCTTAAATCCACCCTCTATTTTGAGGAAATGAAAGGTTTATTCTGTTCCTATCACCTTCCCAATTCTTAAATAAGTTTCTGAGATATCTAAGTATACTCTTTTATAGCTTTGAAATCAAGGGATAAGCTTTAACGAAACCTATGATAGAACTAGTAGTGATTTTGCGAATCTCAATTTTACCCGTTAAATTCATATAAATTACACGACCAATCAGAATGAATTTAATTCCTAAGAAATGACGGTAAATTTGGAAAAGTTCCACTTAACCTCTGACAATCATCACAGTTCTCTCATCACTTGATTTCAAGCATCTAAGCTTAAACTTTGAAGTACCTGAGAGTTGCTGGGAGACTTGAGTAGGAGGAGGGATCGTTTAATTCTATTTTCTAACTGTCATTAAGATTTGGTTTGATTTCAGGCATTTTTATTTTATCAGTTAAAGTATTAAAGTTTAAATTTTAACCTACTCAAACAACTATGGAGATATAATTGTATATACTCTAAGGCTCTATATAAAGTAAGCTCAGTTGTGGATTGATCTCACTTATTAATAGTGAGGAATGTAAAGTAGTAAGATGGTTAGGGTTAGGTGGAAATTCTAAATGAAACTTTACTCTAACTTTTGTGATTGCATTGTATAAATTTTAGTTTATATAGCTTTACTGCTTAAGCCGCTTAGCTGTAAGACTCATTTACTAATACATAATTACAGGGAACGTTGCCAGACTTCCCTTAGAACGTAAACTGTGTCATAGGTGCATTAATATAATGAAGGGAACCTAATAAGGTTAGGTAAAGCTAAGAGATAACTCTTCAAAAAAGTAGTCGTTAGATACTGGAATTGTGTCCATTTTGGAATATGTGTCCATTTTGGAATATGTGTCCAATTTGGATTAGGTGTTTATGTAACAAACATCACTTCTAAATAATTAGTTTTAATCATAACTAAATATACAGCAGCCCTATTTTATTTATCGTAGTCTCTCAAGCTTGCCTGATAGACTTTAGTACTACGTTATAGGTCATTCAGATCTTAAATGCAAGGCAATAAGAACATTGAATCGAATCATCGTCAGGGATATCATACATTGAGAAGCCCACTTTGCTAGTCTCTCTGGTATCTTCCTTCCATTCTTCCTCTAACATACCAGTTTCTTCATCGTTCTCTCCTGTGTGATAATCTTTGAGAAGCCAGCTATAGAGATAGTTAATTGAGAAGCAGTTCCTCTTCATATCAGGTTATCTAGTTGATTTAATCTTTTAGTGATTTTCATTAATAAGGAACAGACAAGAATCTATGTAAAGATATTGTAGTCTCCAACCCTTAGGAAAGCTGTAACCTAGTTGAGGATGAATTACCTTGCCTGTTTAGATTGATATTGTATATAAGTTTTCTCAAATGTAACAAACATCACTTTCATACTTACCAAAATTCGCTCTGAGTCTCCACTTGGGTTAGCAACTCCCCCTTAGATACTTTGATTAGGTCTGGAAGGAGAATTTTGTTAGAGGACACTTCATGTGACAAGCTGTTGAACTGGGATTTATTCTTCTAGTAAACATAGTACTCCTTCATCCCAAGGTTGACTGTAACCTTACGTTCTCCATTTACAGTCTCAATGAACTCTTCCATATAGGTCTCATTTGAAAGGTTGTATTTATCCTTCTCAGACAAATCACTGTTCCTCATCATTAAATGGTAAAGCTGGATGATATCAAGAACTTCATGAGCTTCTTAATTTTGTCCTGGTCTCTACTTTTAAATCTCAGGAAGGAAACAACACTTGGCTATTAATCATCCTTTGCAAGTGATTAATCCTAGAAGTCAAAGTTGCCATTCTTGGTTTCATTCATTGGCTTGGACTCCGAGAAAATCAGACAGCGGAGCATATCTGCTTACAGCTTTTTCATTTGGATTTGTAAATATAAAAATTATAATCTGGAATTTGAGATTAGTTTAAGTGGGGATTGTAGATACCTCTACTGAATTGCCTACCTTGAAATAGCTGCAGTTATCTCTATACTTTATATTCAGAACAGGAATGCCTAGTAGTGTAACAACTGTAAATAAAGTAAGGAAGATTCCCTGAAATTCCCTACTCATCTTCTTATGACTGTAACAAAAATCACTCTGAGATTTATGACCCTGAGGCTCTGTATGAGAAAGATTATGAAGTTTTTTAAGAGGCCTATAGGATTAATGATACAAGTAATACAGATGCCCTAACTTTAACTCAAACCATTAATCAAACAATTCCTTTGAACTAGGGTACAACCCTAACCTAGAGATAGACTCCAGGAAGAGCTACTTGAGGTTTTCGCAGTGAGAAGTTGTAATAATAAATCGTGCTGCTACTAGTCTCAAATAAGAGAAAAAGTAAGAGTAATAAAGCCAAGCTGACTTACCTCACCAGTTCACCTGGTAAAGCAAAGCAACTCAACAAAACTACTGCTCCTTCAACTCTGACTTTAATTTCTTGAACACGTACCTATAGGGAGTTATCAAAAATAAAAAGCCCAACTGGGAAAAAGGTTTCAAGTTAAGCTTAACTTAACCTAACTTAAGCTTAAAGTACTGTAGTACTTCACTTAAAGCTTAAAGCACTGTAGTACTTTACTTAAAAAGTCAAACTGAAAAACCAATAACTAACTGTAAAGCCTGCCTTACTTTTACTACTAGAATACTGCCTGAGCCGATTTACGCTTGAGGCTTTTACACCTCTCTACAGTCAGGGTGAGTACCTAGGCTAGTAAAAACTAAAAAGAGTAAATGTCAAGTAAACTCTTTAACTCTTCAAGCACTACTTAGTAAAGTACCTTTAGTAAAACCAGTAAGTTAACTTAGGGTCTTAGCCTTACTTGGTGTAGAAGTAAAAAAGGACAGTAATCAAAATCAACTAAGTCAAGTTAAGTGCCCCTTAAGTTGATTGATAAAAAAAAATCAAAACCAAGAATCAAAAGAATTGTAGAAATCTCTAGAAGCCTGAGGTTTGAATATTCAAACGGCTGGTCCTCGGAAACGAGGTTAAATTCGATTATTTTTTATAATGAATTTACGACTGAACTAATTGCCCGACAACGGTTGTCGAAACGTGAGGAGACATCTGAGGGCCTAAACAAAGCTTAGGGTATTCTTGAGGCAAAGTAAACTTCCAAGTCATAGTACAAACGCTAGTTAGTCGTCAATAAAATCTTAAAACTGTTCGTTGCTTTTTTTTAAACGTTCAGATCTTTAAAAATTAATCAATTACTTGCCGTATCCAAATGGTGAAACGTGAGTGAGAAATTAAGGGGCCTTAACAAAGCTTAGGGTGTTCTCGAGGCAAAGTAACTTGGAGAGCCAGCGATCGCAGTTGCATAGTAGATTGATTAAACACTTAAACTGATAATTGCTTTTACAAATTATTAGACGAAGCTCGTTTCTTTAAATCAAATTCATAACAAGAAGTTCCTGATTATCTATAATCAAAGTAAGTATGTAAGTTTTAAATCACTAGGAGATAATCAAGGGTTCTATTACTTTCAATCTAAGTTCTAATAAAATTTCTTGGGTTCTAATTATTGTTATTAAAGTTTCTTGGGTTCTTAAATTAAAAATCAAACGCTATTGTTACTATGTTTTTTGGGTTCTTACATTAAAAAATGAAAAGCCTGGCCAGGCTAGCTTTAGCTAAAGCTATTTAAAATTAGAAAAATCTCCTCAAAGGGTTCTTGGAGTTCTTAATGATTTACTCTTACTTTGGGTTCTTTAAATTAATGAAAACTGCTTACCGGGTTCTTCCTAGCACTTAATTGGGTTCTTTAGATTATTATTTACTTTGTTTCTTACTGTTACTCTGAGGGTTCTTATTTGCAACTTTTTGTTTTAATAATTATTTTTTACTAGCTCAGAGATTAAATTTAATAGTGGCCACTATTACCAAAGCTTTTTCTTAATATTTTTTAGACTCCAGCCTAAGAACTTTAAGCTTTAATTATTTTTAATCACAAGAGTGATTAGTTTCAAGAGATTTTCACACCAATAACTTTTGTTTTAGAACCACTTGATCATAAAATGCTTTTCTCTAACAAACATCAATGAACTTTAAACTTAAACTGACTTTAATTAAATAGCTGTTAACTTTAAAAAAGAAGGAAACTAAGAAAATCTCCACAGTTTTTGATTTTTACGTTTAAACTAAAACTACTGGGCTAAAGCAACTTTTAGGTTAATTAGGGATATAGGTAGGGAATATAAGCTGATAGCTGGAATTTTGAGATTTTTGTTTAACAACCAGAAAAACCTGAAATGCTGCCAAAATTTTCATTTTAGTACATCAAGTTTGAAAGTAGCCATGCTACTACTAATCAATGATTAGGTTTGAAATTTTGAAAAAGTTTTAAAGACTGAGTGAGTACAGTTAGTTGACTTGATAGCAAGAACCAGTACTTGAGAGATAAACTGAGGGTAAGTTAGGGCAGTTGAAGAAAAGTGAGGGAAAATGGAGCGGAGCTCCTAACTTTGAAATTATTTGGGCCCTGATGTTTGTTACCAATTAATTCTGAATTTAAAGTAGTAACTAAAAGCAGGCTATTTATAGGGCAAGAATCCAATCAATTTAATAATATCTTAATTAAATTAGGATTTTTAAAACTGGCTGGAAATTGGTGGGAATTAAATATGATATGAGAAAGTAATATTAGAAAGAGGTAGAGAGGGAGTGGAAAATAGTATGAAACAAGATTTAGAGAACTTAATATTATGCAAAATATATTACGTTAGAAAAGAATACTTGTCGAGACAATACTCCTCAAGCCATTAGGCCGCCTTCTCTGTTTTGAAGTAGATCGAAAAGTGTACTCACTAACCTTAGGGTTTCAGAATTCCCTAACTATTCTTACCAGAGCCCACTGTACCATGCTGGCCCAGGTTTTTCTAGGTTGACGTAGTGCCTGAGTTGATTGTTGTAGTAGAGGTAGGGAATAGTGCAGGATCTTAGTCATTAAATTACTCATCTTCGCTACTTTCATCACCAGCATTGTCCTTGGATTTTTGAAGAAATTCTTTATCAAAAAGGAAATGCCCCTCAACAAAGTCACTTTTGACTTCCTACTTTGATTGGAGAGATTTTGCTTGTTGTTTCTAAGCTTTCTACACTTTTACCTAATCAGAGAAGACTTATTAATTTGAAGTTTTCGAATTTGTTTGTAGTGTCTGCTAAATTAATTATTTGGATAATGTATCTTTATGCCTTGCATTTAGATTTCCAGCATGATGTTAGCTCTGAGCCTCTAACAATAGTTTAGAGTTTGATAACAATTATAAAGTCTGATGCGATGCCATTTGCTATCACTTTTTCTTTTGCTTAGTTGACAACCCTTTCTTATTCTCCTTGATCTATTCTTTTGAGGACTGTTCTAGTTATCCATTGGATGAAGTGGTTTGGGTCTTTAATTTTTAGGGGTCACTTATTGAGTCTATTACTCCTCCTCTCCATCATCACCTTCTCTGTTGTCCATATGATCGGATTTAGATTAATCTCTTCATCTTAAACACCTCCTTAGTCTTCTTCACTCAAATCTTCATCGCTTTGATTATTGTCATTATTCCTTGGTTGTTTTCCAAAGTTAGATGATTAATTTGATTTCCTAATGAATCTACTTTTCTGTGCTTCTTTCTCATCATCAAAATTTTCATCGAAACTGGAATCTTAAACCTTATTATCAGACCCTTACCTGCGTGTTTCTTACAAACTACTACCACTTCTATGGCTTTTAGCTTAGTTAATTTCTACTTCTTCTTAAAGTTTCTTTTTCTTTTTCTGTGTGCTTGAAGAGCTAGATTACTTTTACAGATTTTTTTGATTCTTGTTTACAAGTTAGTTTGATTTATCAGAATTGAAACCGCTTCGATTTGGGCTTTGAGAAACGCTTATATTCTTAGATTAAGAGTTCTGTGTATTCTGTCGTGGACTCGGTTGTTGTGATGAAACAGGAATCTACTACTATTATCTCTAAGCGGGAACCTTGATTTAACTTGCTTACTATGGGTTACATTTGTTATTATTTGCAGTTTAAGTGGACCGGGCATCTTGGTTAGTGGGGTCAAGTTACGAAGATAGATTGCTTTTAGCTATACTTTGGTTGGGCTGTTTAGATTCCAACTTTTTGTCTCTTTTCCTCAAATGCTCTTATGATTCATCATCTTATTCATTCCATTGACTTTGTTCAAACTACTGTAAAGCCTTTACTGGAGTCTGAAGTTGACTATTTGTATATTATTCATAGGCTATCCTCTTCTACTCACGTTGCTCAACATCAAGTTTCTTTGACACTGAATGGAATTATGTAGGCGTTTGGACAGAGTAAATGTGTTGTGGGCTTCATAGAGCTATTTAAGCAATGGGAACTGAACGGTTTTTATTCTTATATAATCACGTTTATATCTCCAATTGGCCTGGGTTGACTATAAAATTTATGAAGAGACAAACATCAACTTACTTCAATGCTTTCCAAGTTTTTTAGGTTGATGCACGAATCTAGGCCTTCAAGAAAATACGCAAATACTGGTATTCATGGAATGGAGGTCTAAGTTTAGAATTTCTAGGGAGATCGTGACTTTATGGAATGAATGGATCGTTCTACTTTATTTCGTTGTTTTATTAATCGAATCTCTTGAGATCCAATAAAGAAGAGTATCTATTGATGTATTGCTGCTTAGAGCACAATAAAATGTTCATTATATTATATATTAAGTCATAAGGGATCTCATAGTTTAACTCAATTTCTTAGACGTTTTACTGATTATTCGTATTTTTCTAGTTTCGGTTTATCTGTATGTAATATTGTTAGAAAAGTATAATAATTAAAAGTGCTTTAGTATAACGGGCATGCCAGGAACATTCTTAGTAATTACTAGCTATGCTGAATTAGTAATTTCATCAATAAGCTCAGTAAACTTCTTAACTCATGGGATAACCTCCCTTTGAAAACCTATTTCACGTCCTTATAAAGTTGGCCAGCTTATAAGATAGTGTCTAACAGAAATAAATGTTGAATTCATTGTGCTTTCCATCAATATGTTTCACATATTCCTCTTACGTTTCATTTTTACCTTTATGGTTGAAAATAATTAAGCTTACCGAAATTGACAATCTTTTGTTTGATCATCCTAAGAGCAATGTAAGATGGTTTAGTTTAGACTAATATGTCACAGTAAGGGTATTGCACATTATCGTACAATTTAAATTTCTTCTAGACTTTAGAGACAATCTTATCGACAAGCATGAACATATACTTTCCTCTTTGGAAATATCTGCAACGCAATATTCCAGCTCCGTGACATTGTAGCTACAAAAGTTAAATAATAACAAAACTTACCAATTAAAAAACTTGACCCAAAAGTTTCTAAGTCTGCATTAGTAGCTCGCAGGGGTTCCAAGCATAGTGGTGCGAGGAGGTGTGTCTTATAAAGTTACCGAATAAAACCTCAGCTAAACTGGCATTTAAGCCCAATTTAAAAAGCCTCATCATCCAGGATTTCATCGATCAAGTTAATAACATATTCCTGTTCTTTGCCTTTTTGATTGGTGAAAAGTCAGGGTATTTTAATGATACCTCTCTTCATTGACATGGCAAAAAAAAAGTAGTCTTCATCCTCCCTTAACACCACAAAATCAGACCGAGGGATTGGATCATTATCATGAAAATAAACAACCTCGATAACCACAGAGCCCTCTCCATAGACGCGGTCACTTAGAATGTCTAAATTCTTATGGGTAAGTTCAAATATCGATGGAAAGGCTGACAAGTTGTTTGTTGTATAATCTACCTCATGGAATATTGTGACTTTAAAAGGCTGCAACTTATAATTGAAGACCAGAGCATGGAGCACTTATCTTAAAGGGAAATTAAAAGGGTTCAGAAAATAGTCACTTGTTATTTATTCAGGCTCAGAAGAATAAAATGCAGCCAGCATCATAAAGGTGGCTCTCAAATCATTGTAGACTGGACAATCACAGAGTATATTAAGCAGCCCGAGAAGTTCGTTGGCGTATGAGTAGTTTTCGGGTTAATTGCAGATTTCTGGCTTGAAATAATAATCTGTGTTGAAGGCCTGCTTGTAATTTCTATTCTGAAAGAATTTGGTTTTATTTGATCCTGGAGAAACTTGATACCTAAAGGAGGTATGCATAAGGCGATGTCTATTGCATTGAAAAAAGGTGATCCTGTGAACATAGCTTTCTTATATGAGTCGCAGTCGTTTTCAATGTATTTATAGAGTTTGACAGCATAGCCAAGAGTGCTCTTAATATGAACTATTTCGCTATCTGTGAAACTTGGAAGAGGGAAATCAATTATGTGAAAGCGATGGAGTATTGTATCTTCCTCACTATCCTCATTCAATAGTGGCGATACGTATAAGCGGGAAAGTGACTTCTTCTCCTTATTATCTTCCACTCTTCCATAATTTTTAGTCTCAGAACCGTGTTTGAAATCCTTGGTAAAGGCTGTGGACTTTGATAGTTTCTGTGGTTGCTTTTGTTATTCAATTAGCTCTTTATTTTCTTTAATTTCGTGGTATTTATTTAGAGTTATCATGCCTAAAGTTTTCTTCAGTCGCAGCTGTTCATATGATAATTTATCTTTGCTCTGATTGCTCACTTATCTCGAAATTTTAGATTTGCTTTTCCGATTTTCTTGCATGATTTCTCTTTGTTCCTTCAGTTCTTCTATGTTAGAAGTAAAAACTTTCAACTCATCAAAGAATCTTAACCTGGTGTTTTTATAAGTGGCTTAGCAAAACCAGTAATTACAGTAAGGGCTTGCCTTGACAATTTCTAAGAAGCTGTGTATTAAGTCTTTTATTAAAATCTATTATTCTTCCCAAGGGCGTGGCTTAGTTTAAAAAGTTTCAATTTTACTTTGGTAATCTGACATTTGAGTTTCTTGGTATAATTAAATCATCTGTCCTTCTTGATTTGGTAATCGCTACTGCGAATATTGGTAATCTGAAATGCCTCTCACAGTTTAATTGAACGTATTGAGGTCTAAGTTGTTCTCCAGTTCTTCAAGATGATCTTTATCATCTTCTACGAGAAAAGAGGGTTGATATTTGAATTGTTATTATTTTTCATCTAACTCAAAATCAATTAGGACTTTTGGTCTTTATTTACTTCTTACTGAAAATATCACTGTTGGTCAAGAGTTTTTTAAACTGCATACTTCGAATATAATCATCCTAATTAGAGATATAGTTACCATCTCCAATATCTTCGTCTAAATCATCTTCCAAAGATATATTTATATATTATGGATCTCGATTGTCAACTTCTTAATCTTTAATCAAGTCATCGAAACTGGAAACTTCTTCTTTTTTTATGAGCTTACAATTTTAAACATCTTGGGCTTTAACAGTGTGGATAAGGAATTCTAAGTCAGCAGAGCAAACGTTTTGTCTATCTGATTGGGGTATGTAAAATTTTTCTCCTTTCCTATATTTTGGATACTTAAGATTCTAAAGTCGGGTATGCCTCTAAGTAAGTTCCTTGTTTTGTATAGCTTCAATCAATTCAAATTGGACTCCATCTAAGGATTTATTGTCGACCATATCTTAGAAAATTACAGGGTCCAGCTAAACAAGTGGTTAACTACTTTGTCGGAGTTGTATTTAGTAAGGGGTTCTAGAGCTTATTTAAGAAAATCGCATAGACAATCTTCACAAAGAGTTGAAAGTACGGCTTCTCAACTAGGGTTTGTTTTTTATAAGGCTATCAAGATAACAGATGAACAACTTGATCCCTTCAGTGTCATGAGAACATAAGAACTCAAATACTGTACCTGAAAAAGTACAAAGGGGCGCTTTATGACTCTAGTATTAGAGAGTGTAGAGCTATGCAATTTCAAGAGCAGAGTCTCCTTCCTTGTAGGCATAGATAATCTTATCAATATCTGTCGGTATGAGTTTGAATTTTACGTTTCCAATGAGAGAGTGATGTGTCATTGTTTCTTTTTAATAGAATTATAAACAATGTATCCAAATATCCTTAATAATTTTAATTAAATAATTTTGATTAAGCTTAGCTATAAAGATAAAAGCTAATAATAAATGAGGGACTAAAGAACTAATACCCCTAGGCAGCAAATATAATAGCACACTTAAGAAGAGTCTAAGGATGCGTCTTATTCAGGAGTTTCTTGCTCACAGAATTCAATATTGAGCGACGAGTTTCTCATCACTAATACCCTGACTGAAATCAAGCCAAGCAAAGTTAAGGCTTAAGAGAAATCTATTGTTAAATGGACTCCTGTCGTGCTTGGTAAATTTTTCCCAAACGTTATTTAGTCAACAAAGTTTCACATACAATTCTGGATAACTGCTAAACAGTGGTGAAGTCCCTGTACAAATCTAGAAGCTTGCAGGTG
>ARYC01019522.1:0-12243 GCA_000711775.1 Oxytricha trifallax
AGACCTAATATGTTACAGTAAGGGTATTGCTCCCTACTGTACAATCTAAATTTTTCCTAGACTTTAGAGACTATCTTATCGACAAGCAGGAACATATACTTTTCCTCTTTGGAAATATCTGCAACGCAATATTCCAGCTCCGTGACATTATAGCTACAAAAGTTAAATAATAACAAAACTTACCAATTAAAAAACTTGACCCAACAGTTTCTAAGTCTGTATTAGGAGCTCGCAGGGGTTCAAAACATAGTGGTGGGAGGAGGTGTGTCTTATAAACTTACCGAATAAAACCTCAGCTAAACTGGCATGTTAAGCCCAATTTAAAAAGCCTCATCATCCAGGATTTCATCGATCAAGTTAATAACATATTCCCTGTTCTTTGCCTTTTTGATTGGTGAAAAGTTAGGGTATTTTAATGATCCCTCTCTTCATTGACATGGCAACAAAAAAGTAGTCTTCGTCCTCCCTTAACACCACAAACTCAGACCGAGGGATTGGATCATTATCATGAAAATAAACAACCTCGATAACCACAGAGCCCTCTCCATAGACGCGGTCACTTAGAATGTCTAGATTCTTATGGGTAAGTTCATAATATCGATGGAAAGGCTGACAAGTTGTTTTTTGTATAATCTACCTCATGGAATATTGTGACTTTAAAAGACTGCAACTTATAATTGAAGACCAGAGCATGGAGCACTTATCTTAAAGGGAAATTAAAAGGGTTCAGAAATGTTGAGTCATGCATTTGTTATTGGCTATGTTGCTATTTTCAGAAATTGCTCAGAGAACTATTAAAGGACTGCTCAGACAAGCCATTCGACAAATAATCTTTCAAAGGAGTGCATAGTGCTCGGTCTAAGAGTCATATGATGTAGACTGGACCATCACAGAGTATATTAAGCAGCCCGAGAAGTTCGTTGGCGTATGAGTAGTTTTCGGGTTAATTGCAGATTTCTGGCTTGAAATAATAATCTGTGTTGAAGGCCTGCTTGTAATTTCTATTCTGAAAGAATTTGGTTTTATTTGATCCTGGAGAAACTTGATACCTAAAGGAGGTATGCATAAGGCGATGTCTATTGCATTGAAAAAAGGTGATCCTGTGAACATAGCTTTCTTATATGAGTCGCAGTCGTTTTCAATGTATTTATAGAGTTTGACAGCATAGCCAAGAGTGCTCTTAATATGAACTATTTCGCTATCTGTGAAACTTGGAAGAGGGAAATCAATTATGTGAAAGCGATGGAGTATTGTATCTTCCTCACTATTCTCATTCAATAGTGGCGATACGTATAAGCGTGAGAGTGACTTCTTCTCCTTATTATCTTCCACTCTTCCATAATTTTTAGTCTCAGAACCGTGTTTGAAATCCTTGGTAATGGCTGTGGGCTTTGATGGTTTCTGTGGTTGCTTTTGTTATTCAATTAGCTCTTTATTTTCTTTAATTTCGTGGTATTTATTTGGAGTTATCATGCCTGAAGTTTTCTTCAGTCGCAGCTGTTCATATGATAATTTTTCTTTGCTCTGATTGTTCACTTATCTCGAAATTTTCGATTTACTTTTCCCATTTTCTTGCATGATTTCTCTTTGTTCCTTCAGTTCTTCTATGTTAGAAGTAAGAACTTTCAACTCATCAAAGAATCTTAACCTGGTGTTTTTATAATGGCTTAGTAAAACCAGTAATTACAGTAAGGGCTCGCCTTGACAATTTCTAAGAAGCTGTGTATTAAGTCTTTTATTAAAATCTATTATTCTTCCCAAGTGCGTGGCTTAGTTTTAAAAGTTCAATTTTACTTTGGTAATCTGACATTTGAGTTTCTTGGTATAATTAAATCATCTGTCCTTCTTGATTTGGTAATCGCTACTGCGAATATTGGTAATCTGAAATGCCTCTCACAGTTTAATTGAACGTATTGAGGTCTAAGTTGTTCTCCAGTTCTTCAAGATGATCTTTATCATCTTCTTACGAGAAAAGAGGGTTGATATTTGAATTGTTATTATTTTTCATCTAACTCAAAATCAATTAGGACTTTTGGTCTTTATTTACTTCTTACTGAAAATATCACTGTTGGTCAAGAGTTTTTTAAACTGCATACTTCGAATATAATCATCCTAATTAGAGATATAGTTACCATCTCCAATATCTTCGTCTAAATCATCTTCCAAAGATATATTTATATATTCTGGATCTTTGGATTGTCAACTTCTTAATCTTTAATCAAGTCATCGAAACTGGAAATTTCTTCTTTTTTATGAGCTTACAATTTTAAACATCTTGGGCTTTAACAGTGTGGGTAAGGAGTTCTAAGTCAGCAGAGCAAACAGTTTGTCTATCTGATTGGTGTATGTCAAATTTTTCTCCTTTCCTATATTTTGTATACTTAAGATTCTAAAGTCGGGTATGCCTCTAAGTAATTCCTTGTTTTGTATAGCTTGAATCAATTCAAATTGGACTCCATCTAAGGATTTACTGTCGACCATATCTTAGAAAATTACAGGGTCCAGCTAAACAAGTGTTAACTACTTTGTCGGAGTTGTATTTAGTAAGGGGTTCTAGAGCTTATTTAAGAAAATCTCATAGACAATCTTCACAAAGAGTTGAAAGTCCGGCTTCTCAACTAGGGTTTCGTTTTTTATAAGGCTATCAAGATAACAGATGAACAACTTGATCCCTTCAGTGTCATGAGAACATAAGAACTCAAATAACTGTCCCTGAAAAAGTACAAAGGGGCGCTTTATGACTCTAGTATTAGAGAGTGTAGAGCTATGCAATTTCAAGATCAGAGTCTCCTTCCTTGTAGGCATAGATAATCTTATCAATATCTGTCGGTATGAGTTTGAATTTTACGTTTCCAATGAGAGAGTGATGTGTCATTGTTTCTTTTTAATAGAATTATAAACAATGTATCCAAATATCCTTAATAATTTTAATTAAATAATTTTGATTAGCTACTAGATAAAAGCTAATAATAAATGAGGGACTAAAGAACTAATACCCCTAGGCAGCAAATATAATAGCACACTTAAGAAGAATCTAAGGATGCGTCTTATTCAGGAGTTTCTTGCTCACAGAATTAAATATTGAGCGACGAGTTTCTCATCACTAATGCCCTGACTGAAATCAAGCCAAGCAAAGTTAAGGCTTAAGAGAAATCTATTGTTAAATGGACTCCTTTCGTGCTTGGTAAATTATTCCCAAACGTTATTTAGTCAACAAAGTTCACATACAATTCTGGATAACTGCTAAACAGTGGTGAAGTCCCTGTACAAATCTAGAAGCCTTACATGTGGAGCAATCATAAAACTTCCTTAAGAAAAAATTCAAGAATATTTAGCTAGCAATGTTGATGTTTGTTACATATAAAATGATGATGAGCTTTGCAAATTCCTTGAAGCTTACCTTCAAAGTTTTCGACTTGCCAGAATCAGGAATAAACCTGTTATGAATAATTAAGGAAGCGACATAAGCAATAATATTACAGGAGGAGGTAAAGTTTATGAGTAACGAGGAGCTCTAAGAGGCAGTCAAAATTTAATAGATGCATTCAACGAGACAATAAAATAAAAAGGCAAATCCTAGAAGTTAATTAGCAATCCTTTTTTGAAGAAAAGAGAAGCTAAGCTCGCATGTAAGAAATTAGAGGTTATAAATCTATACTATAACGAACAATTAAAGCCTCGTCAAGTGGCTAAGAAATTGAGGATGGATGTGGATGTTGTATATAAGACTATCGAAAAGTTTAAGTACGAGGTCAAGCATAAGATTCTTGATCCTGAATCACAAAAGAAAGTGGGTAGAAAAGGGGTTTGTGGGAACTAGCTCTTGCTTGATTCTATACAGGCCTACCTAGAACAGAACGGAATTTACGAAGTTACAGGATAGAAGCTTCATAATTATTTATTAAACCTGGCTCAAACAAAGCCAGAGTGTAAGCTACTTAAGGTGCCTTGCGTTACCACTCTTAAAAAGATTCTGTGAGATAAGTTCCATCTAAGATATGGGAAAACTCAGGCTGCTAATACAAAGTATAGAGACCCGAACTTCAATGAGAAGAGGCTCTGGATTAGCAGGTTGTTGGCTCAGTTCTTATATAAGGATGCAGTTATCATTTTAGTTGATGAGAGCAACTTCCGATCGGACTCGATGCCCTCAAAGTAATGGAGCTTCAACATTAAAGATATGCATCGAGATTCTGCAAAATTACAGAAGCGATAAAAAAGGTTGCAAAATGATAGCATGATCCTCGCTAGCGATGACAAACTTTTGTATGGACAAATGCTCCTCAAAATGGATCAATGTTCTGATTCTTCAACTTCAAAATTCTCAGAGAGCTTCCATCTGGAAAAAATTGAAAATGTTGGGGAATAATTAGAGAAGGTTTCAAATTCATTTGACTTAGGGTTTTCTAAAAATTGTAATTAAAAGGTTGGAAAAATTAAAAGTGGAAAATTCGGTATGGCTAAGTCAATTTCGTAAGCAATTAGCAATTTTGCAATTAAAAGCTTTATAGGACCTAAGGTAAGATAGGGGTTTAAGAAATATCTTAGACGCCAAAGAAACTTGTCAGCACTCCAATCTAAATTCTTGGACCAAAAGTCCTAAGGGGGTCAAAGTAGTCATCGAAAACCAGTAATTATAGTTAGAAAACCATTGAAAATACTAAGGTAATTATTAATGCATAATACTTTTAGGGAAATCCATAACTGAAACCATTAAAAAAGCAACTTCAGACCCCTTCAATGAAAACTCGGCTTGCATTTACAAAGGATCTCTCCCCGATATTAGAGGTCCCTGAGACCTCCAACTAGAAATTCAGCTTGACTAAAACTTTTCAGAGTTTCCGCATAAATAGTTCAGTGAAATCAGTGGTGTCTGAAGACAATTCAGCTTCAAAAGTGAAGAGTGGTTTAACTCCTATTCTCGATAAAATATCAAAACTAAAACTGGAATCTTCGAGGAAGAAGTCTATTGACCTAGGTGCCGAAACCAAGTTGGAAAGTCGGTTTGCGGTCACTCCTAGGAAATTAAAACTCTCAAGTAGCTTCCAAAAAGACTCATCGAACCCTGGGTCAGAGCAGGGAAACTTGCAGAGTGAAAGGGGCTCTTACTAAAAGCTTTGGCCCCAGCTATTTATAGACCTTCACTTGAAAAGCATTAAGGAATACTAGAGCGAGATGAAGCAGAACCTGGGACACTATGGGATGAAAGTGAGAGAGATGTCAATTAAGAAAAGCTCAACTAAGAGATAGCAATTCTCAATGTCTTATATTGCTGCGATTTCCTAGGATAGAATTATCTCCATCAAGTGATAGAAGGAGTTTTTGACTCAGTTCTCTTTGAAAACTTCATCTACCATACCTTACGCAGTGTAAGAACTGACAAAGAACTACACTCGAAGAAAGTGGTCCTGCTGATGGACAACGCAGTCATTCATAAATATTCAGAGATGTTAGCCACAGCCAGAAAGTTCAAAGTGAATGTGCTCTTCAACGCCGAATACTCGCCTTTGCTCAATCCAATTGAGCAGTTATTCTCCTTTGCAAAGAAGGAGATGAAGATGGACACTATTTAGAACAAGTAAGTTTTAATGGGCTTTACACTTTTAGCAAGCAATTGGTGAAGAGGGTAGCGGAAATCGTTCAGAATTTAAGAAAAGAAGACATCCAGGGGATGTGGGCATTCAGTATCAAGAAGTGGAATTCATACTCTTCGATTCGGTTTTGTGTGATGATGTTTGTTTCATAGCTGAAGTAGTGTATAAAACCTGTTTCCCTTTACAATTTCCCCTGGCATGTCAGTTTTAAATTCATCGCAGATTATTATAATTAATAATACTATTTATATTTTACTTAAAAATGTCCTAATTCACTCTTTACAACACTCAATTCTAAAATACTGCTTCTATTTCACATTTGCACTGTTAAAATGGCCACTTCCTTCGCGATTCTACTTAGTTGCATTTCCTTTCATATTATCGCAATTATGCCTGAATGTGATATTTTGGCAAAACTTCCAAACTTTAATGAGTTACCCTACTTTCAAGCCCCTTTTCGGTAAATGAGAGAGGTTTTTATGAAAAAGTCCCTATTTTGGCCTAAACTACGCAAATCTCTGAAATCGCTAATTTAGCAAATGTCCCAACTTCCCTAATTATAAAGACCCCTAAATTTGAGATGTATCAATTTTTACAAGTACATATATAATTTTGACCAGCCCCCTAAATTTTTTGACCAACTACTAATAAAAAAATGACACATAGCAACAAAAAAACAGGGGTTTTGAAATTGAGGGGATTTGGGGTTTACGCATTTTTCCATTGGTCTAATTATATTATTTATTTAATTTTAATTTTATTTTCACAATTTCCTGATTCAATTCTATTTTAGCAATACTACTAAGATAAGTGAAAAATTTAGAAATGATATTCATGCTCCCTGAAATGTGTAATTAGTAAATACTTTTGCAAATATTCATAATAAGGTAAAATAAATTTATTGATAAGCAAATTGTATAACAAATTTGCATTTAGATTATATACCATGCTTGATAAGACAGTGCTATAGTGAAAGAAAAATAGGAAGTGCGAATATTATTCTTAATTCTCTGAATTTTATCTGTTTATTACTTGTATCAATCTTTTACAATTAAAATGCTATTTAAGCAACAATTAATTTAAACTACTGTAATCTAGCTGTTAATAAGCTGCAAATTATAGAATCGGTTGATTTATTTGCAAAATTTACAAGTTTACACTATAACTTTTAAGAGTGGCTTAGCTGTTGTCATTTTTTAAATCAGCTAAACCACTCTGAAAAGTTATAGTGTAAACTTGTAAATTTTGCAAATAAATCAACCGATTCTATAATTTGCAGCTTATTAACAGCTAGATTACAGTAGTTTAAATTAATTGTTGCTTAAATAGCATTTTAATTGTAAAAGATTGATACAAGTAATAAACAGATAAAATTCAGAGAATTAAGAATAATATTCGCACTTCCTATTTTTCTTTCACTAAAGCACTGTCTTATCAAGCATGGTATATAATCTAAATGCAAATTTGTTATACAATTTGCTTATCAATAAATTTATTTTAACTTATTATGAATGTTTGTAATTTTTTTCGAAAAATTTATACTTTAGCAATATTAAATAAAACCCCAAGAGTAAAATTTCAACGAATTTTGCGAATTAGAAATTAATCAACAATGAATCAAATGCTAGTTTAAATATATAATCATCAATCAAACAATCTTGCAAATCTTGTCGTAGTACTTCTTCTCCTCCTTGGTCATGGTTGAGCTGCCTGCCACGCTGGCCTTGATGTCGTTCTTGTATACAATCTCTTCCCAGTACCACCTTCTCAGCTGGTCCGTCTCCACCTTTTCCCACACGTCGGAGAAGTGATCGATGATGACACGGGGTGCCCAGGGGTTTGCGATGTAGACTGCCTGCAGCCCCGAGTACACCTTGTCCTGGCTCACCCTCTCAAGCTTCTAAATTTCGGCGTTGACGAGGTCCACCTGGGCCTGGCTGGCTTGGCCATTGAAGTCGTTGAGATTGGTCGCGACGAGGTGCTCCCTCACTTCATGGGAAATGCGCTTCAACTAGTATGATGCTGCCAGGGACCTGGTCCAATGCCAAGCGAACAGGAGATCTTCATGATCCTCAGGATGAACTTCAAATCTCGCTCTCAATTATGCTTTCATAAGAGGGCAAATCCTTTTCCCATCTCAAGAATTCGAAATTCCTGCAGACAAACTCAAGCCAGCAATAGGTGGCCTTCATGAGCTCAGCTCTCCTTTACTCAGCAGAATCCTTCTTTTGCTCTTGAGTTTTATCACTGAACACAATCTTGGTATTTCTAGCATTCAGTGTACTGTCCTTTAAAGCAGATGAAATTGCTTCTTTTACATGTTCATCATTCCTCAAGCCAACGAGTTGTTTTGATCTTGGTTGTCTGATTTTAGACTATTTAGGCTCACTGACTGGTTTCCTGTATCTTGTGCTCCCAGTTCCTTTGCCTTACTTTCTTCTAAGTTTGCTTTAGAAATTTCTGAGACTCTTGCGAGGTATATCAGGTCGTCCTTTCTTATAAACATACTTGCCCTCCATAATCAGAGTCCACTCCTTTAGAAATGCTTTCTTAAATTGTGCAGGTGGATTATCCTTCAACCATGTCAATTATGTTTAGATAGGCAACTCCCCTCAACCATGAAAGAACAAGACGATTTTTGTTAGAGCACTCAAATGCATCGCGCTCAGCAGTGTCCATAATAAACCACTTCCCAGAATCCTAAATAAATGCACCTGCATGAGCCTCTCTCTTAACAACACGAGATTTATCGGGTGAAAGAATCTCGATTATCATTTGGAAAAGGTATCTATCCTTTGTGAGATGACTCTGCAAGAACTGTGGAAACTTAAATAGTAGATTCTTTCTGTAGTTGTCCAACATTGGATTTGTGAAAGAGTGAATGACTTTAGGAGTGTACCAAATATCCTTCTTAACATCATAAAGGATGTGGTGAAAATTCTTCAAAGAGATGCCATGTTCCACAAGATGTTCAGGTTAACGAGTTCGCACCATATGAGCTCTAGATTGATAATGGGCGACGAACTTCTCGACACTGTCAAAACAATGGACCACCTACAAACATATTGATAGCATGCACAACACAGGCAAACTTATTTTAGTCAGTTCTTCCTGGGTGCCATTTTGCTTTAGGAAATAATTTAGATGGATCCATCTGTTCTTGATTCTCATAGAGTTTGGTGCATTGGAACTCCCTTAGAACTTCCAAGTAACGCTTTTCACGGAAATCATTGCCAGTCTCTAAAACATATTCACTATAATTTTCTTCAGCATCTGGATCTTTGTGTTCTGCAGATGCAGCTTCTTGCCATTCATCAGCAATGATGTTGTCGATTTAGTAATTTTAGAGAGAATCGAGCAGCATTCTAGTCTCTTGGTCATACTGTTGAAGCATTTGGCTCTGCTTAGGCTGCTCTGACCTTCCTCACTCATGCTGACATCTTCCATCTGTCCCTTGCATTCCTCCTCTTGCTGGTGGCCTGCCAACTCATGAGAGTTTCTTTTCACACTAACCTTATGAGAATCTTGCGAACTGCTGTCAGAATCCTCGCTATCACTTGAACTGGTCCCTTCGTCCTTGTCTCGATCAGAGCGCGCTCCCGCGTATATGTTTCAGCAGGGGTGGTCATGGAGCCCTGGCATCTTCTCACTGACAAACGACTCAACTCTGGCTCGATCACATGGATACATCATCTTCGAGTGCTCCACCCACACTGCCTTTCCTCGAGGATCGTTTTCATACATGACCTTGGCGTGAATGGCGTTCCTAATCACCTTTACTTCTAGGATGTCTCTCACTCTGTAGGCCTCTCCCTTGCCAAGTGGTGCTTGCTGCTGGATCTGTTGTTGTGGACCGCTTTAATCTGAGCTTGACTCCATTTCTAATATCAAAGTTTAATTCTTAAAATAAATTATGATTTTAATAGGGCGTATTAGATTTTAAATATTGGGAATTAAACTTTAATTGGCCTATTAAATATTTTAGTATTAAAAGTTTGCCTAACTTACCAAATCAGTGGTAAAAACGCAAATGGGGACAAGCAAAGATAGTCATTCGAGAGCCATTGAAACGACGCATCGTCCTCTAATCTACGACACAGAAAATTGTTTCCCAGGCTGAGATAAATTTCAAATAAGAATGGTGGGGTTTTGGCAATTTCAATAGAGTCTGGGTGATTCGTGATTTCGCAGATTGGGTGGCCAAAACCAGAATCAATTACAGTATCAGACAGCCTGCAGGCTCAGATGCTTCAGGGCATCGAACATAGAGCATGCGAACGCGCCGGTGAGCCACCGCATGTCCAAGTGTGAGAGCTGCACACCCAGGGCCTGCGCATAGCGCCGCAGTTGCTTCCTATAGCCTATTAAGGAAGGTAAACATACTTTGTAGAGACAGGCAGGAGCATGGGGTTGAGGTCGCGGCACTTAATAAACCTGAATGACTTTTCCACTGGAGCCATGTCGTACTGGTAGGGGCCAAGAAGAGTATGGGGACGTTAAGCTTCTGCAAGACGCTATTCGTATAGCTGCTGCGGTGGTAGGACGCGTTGTCCATCAACAATAGGGAGTGAGATCGCCAATCTTATTCTTAGTTATCTAAATGCTCTACTGTCCATAATGAAAGCCAAAAAAGTGTGGGAGTTAGTATATCCCACACTAACATTGAACATGAATGTGCCCATATTTGATGCAGCTGCTGTTATACATAACCTGCTAACGCGTCGTTATGAGATTCTACATTCTACTTCTTTCCTGATATCCATGAATAGCTTCGGCAGTCTGTATTTTGAATGATGGTCTCATCAATGTTGTAAATAGTGAATGCTGAACAGGAAGCTTGAAAAAAATATGCTGAAGCAATTTAGCGTTACAATAGGGATTTCAAATTATTATGGTTGGGTGTGAGGTGAGAGATTTTGTGATAGCGCATGTGCATCTCCTTCTTCAGGAATTAACTTATGCGATACTGAGACAATTACTCATCCAACTACTGCTTCAGTTTGTTCATTATTTTCCTGGTAGTAATTATGCCTTGGTCATTTTCGATGGTTTCGCAGATGCAGGCTTTGACATCTTCACTTAGATAAGTTTTCGGCCCCTCTTCTGGGGAACAAGTAAATCAGGTTATTTGCTATCGAGCTTTAGTAGCCTTTAAACATGATATCGACTAATACTTAGCAGCCTAGAGATACTAGTCACATCAATATGCTACTTGTTGTTATGTTAAACAAGTTCATTGATCCTACTCCATTCAGTTTGATGAGTAATATTCCTATAATGGCGCAACAAAGCTCTTCCATGCATAGGCTGTAGATTAGAGTATTGAGTGGCAGTATTGTTTATCACAACTTAGGATTCTGAGTTTAAATTTTCTTGACTTTAAACTGAGTGTTCTTGTTCATTCTGGTGATCATAGATGGGCAAGTCATCAGTAGAATTTCCTACATCTGGAAAAGCCCACTATTATACAAGGTGTGCTAGTCTAAGAATTTCACTTTTCGGTAAAAGGCTTTCGCTATCTTCACATGATTTGAGACCTAGTGACTTGAGACCTGGGATCAAATATCTCAAAGAGTGGGCCTTTTCCAACAGTTGTGTACCCCTACAAATAATTGCTGACTTATTCTGCTATTTCCAGAGAGGAGTATTCTTCAATCTATACCTCCTCCTCACTCTCTATTGGCATGTAGACCAACTGGCTGCGTAATACGCCCACCTCCTTGGGTTACTTGGGGTTTTGGAGATTGGACTTTGCATGAAAACTTCTGGGCTCGCAAGGATTTTATGAAATAGCTTCTGAAGACACAATTTGCTGCTCGTCAACTTCTTGTTAGATAGAGGATGTATTGGGAATAAGAGTTTTACGAGGACGCCCACGCTTTCGTTTGTTTAGTGGTTTCGATTTCGTCTGCATGAAGAGAGATTTCTCAAAGCTTATTCCTAATAGTTTTAAAATTATTCTTTGGGTATAAAACCGCCTCAATAATCTTTTTAAAGCTAGACTTCCTGAATCGAAATTGAGGAAGTTTATTCCTGGCACCCTCCACAGAATGTTATTAATAATTATTTAATTATGCAATAGTAGATGAACTTCCTAGACCTTTAGTCCAAGCTCTCGAGCAAGCGCGATCTTTATCTTTTTTTGACGCAAGATGGAAAAGCCCGTATGCCAAGCATTAAGTAAACAA
Organism: Oxytricha trifallax; assembly: GCA_000711775.1. Lineage (NCBI taxonomy): Eukaryota > Ciliophora > Spirotrichea > Sporadotrichida > Oxytrichidae > Oxytricha > Oxytricha trifallax. The sequence goes on from ARYC01019522.1 coordinate 11,783, forward strand.
ACTCATACTTCCTTAGTGACATATTGAAAGGGACCAAGAATGTAAGAAATACATTTAAAGTAATACGTCCACCTCATCATAGTATATCCGTAGAGACTAAGTCACTGTCTCTGCCATCCCACAGCTTGAAGGACTTACTGTCGCTGATCTTTTATTATTAGCTCAAGAGCATTCATAGTGCCTTGAGTTCCTGCCATCACCACGCGATTGGAAGAAGATTGATAGATAGTGGCTGGGGGATATTATCAATACTGTCATACCCGAGCAACTTTAAGCTAAAATTGATATTGCACTCAAGAAGAGAGCAGAGAGAATATCTGAGCAGAGAAATCTGAATGTGCAGTTAAGACCTGAATTTGCTGAGGCCTTTTCACATTGCTTGCACATTTCGCGTAAGTCAGTTCAACTATGTACTCATGTAATTTATAAAGGATAAAGGGAGAGCTGTTGCTCTCCTTAAG
>ARYC01019523.1:0-31807 GCA_000711775.1 Oxytricha trifallax
ATTGGAACTATAACAGTAGAAATTGATATCAATCTCTCAAGTTTGAAACCAGTTCTCATAACCTTCTCCATATCCTTCTTAGAGGTTGATTTCCTATAGGATGCCCATATTTAATAGTAAGTTTTACAGCGGTATATAATTGAAATCAATAAACTTAAATTTGAATATAATTTCTTAGATTTGTAAACAAGATGGAGTCAATGAATGATGCAATGAAAAGAGTGCAAGCACATGAATTGATTCAAAGATTAAGAAGCAAGGAGGATTTGCACCGCTACCTGGTGCATCAAGGTAATGAATTCAAAGTGGGTAATCTTTATTATGCAGTTGGTTTGTTCCTGCCAACGATGGAAGGTACTAAAATTTCATTTTTAAGAGCAATACTCTGCGAAGAGTAAAAAGCATTGAAAACTTAAGATGTAGAGTTTGCAGAGATTCCAAACTATCCTGAAATCTCAGTGACTAACTTATATGATGATGCTATGAACGACCCAGAGGTTTCCAGTACCTGCCTACTAAGAAGTAGTTGTCAAATAAACTACCTGAGAGAAACTATTTCTTTGGCATACTTGCAACAATTAAAGGTGATTACTTGAAAGAAATTATTCAATAATGTCATAAGAAAAGGTACAGCATCTCTTCAGAAGATAAGGATAAACAAGGGATCAAGATAAGTGAGAGCTGGCTATCAGAGCTGCAGAAGCACCCTTATATTTCAAGTAAGATTTGTAGCTTACCTCTTTAGAAAAATCTGGTACTGGCATCTTCTTGATGAAGGAATCGAGCAAGCTTCATAGAGAGCGAAAGTCGCAGACAAAGTATGAAGTTAGCAAGAGACTTTATTCAAATATTAAGCCTCCAGAGTAAATGAATATAGATCTGGAGCTGGCAGCAAGAGAAGAAACTTAGGAGGAGGGAAGCAAGAAGTAGAAGAAAAGAAAGAGAAGCCAGCTCCCTCTAAAGAATTCTAAATGTAACTTATATTTTCATTAACTTAACTACAAAACTTATTTATATACATTCACTCTCCCTTCTTTAGCACTTTTTTATGCCAACTAATTATCAACTCTCTTAGCTGAACTTTTTATAAAATCGACTGTATCAATAGGTAGGTCATGCATCAGGTGGTATAGCAGCAGTTTTTTATAATGACCTTTTAGTATACCCCAGTAGAATTCAATTCCATTAAACTATGGACTGTAAGGTACGTTGAACAATGGCGTTATTCTAAGTTGTTCATAATTCTTCCTTGTATCTTTTGTCTTATGAACTGAAAGATTATCAACAAACAGTATAATCTCTTATTTAGGGTTCTTCTCTCTCAGCTGCTCTAAGAACTTAATATACTGCTCTGTCTTAATAGAGAAAGGATGAATAACATAAGTTTCTAAACCAGCATTCTCGCTAATACCTCCAAGAATTGCCATTGTTTATACCTTGACTTTCTAGTCATATACTTCTATATTACTATGCCTCTTATACCAAGACTTCTAGATGAAAGTGTTGAATGTAAACACAGCCTCGTCAGCATGAATAAACTTAATATTATTCTATTAGTCTCTCTGCATTTAATCATAAATATAATTTAAGTTGTTGTTGTGAAATGGGAGAGTGAAATCTATTACTCTCGTGATACGATTTACACCTTTGTAAGAGATACCGTTTCGTTTATAAATGTTTGCAACAGATTATGCAGATATTCTTCAACTCAGGGAACTAGCGGTGAAACATAATAGCTCGTTAGTCGAGAGAGAAGTGAGCCCAATATTTCAAAGTTTTTTAATTAATAAGATAGTCAATATGCTTCTAATGAAACTTTGACTTCTATTAGGCTAAGAATTCAGCTATTATTGCTTTAATTATACAGCTTTCAAGCAGTGAGAGCGAACAGTTGATGGGAGTACGCTTTAAGAGCAGTGCAATAGACTTATAGTTCAGTACTGGTTTGACTTATTCACTATACATATGACATCCATAACGCAGTTTAAATACTAAATCTATATACATATACTCTTCATCATAAATAGACCCCAAAAGCTTGTAATTTTAGTCTCGCATTTAATTAATAACCCAACCCCTAACAAATTCCCTTCAAATCAAAGCACTTATAAACCTAATTAAGGGGTTTTGGGGTTTTGAATGTTCTTAGAAGATGGATTTAGTCTTAATTCTTTATTCGAGTAAGATATAAAAGTTGGCAGGGCATTATTTCCTAATTAAAGAGATATGAAAATAGTGTAGTTGTTAGTGTGAATCGGATCATTAATTTAAGGGAGTAAAATGGTCATGAAAGTGTTTGCTTCTATTATAATATCTTTTGAGAAAGGTCCAGTAAAATATGGAGTATGATTAGTTTAAGTTTTAACCGAAGGAACTGAGTTTGTTTAAGTAGGTGGAATAGTTGAAGTAGGGGAGGAAGGTGTCGGAGTGGGGGTAACAGAAGATGTTGTTAAAGGTGCAATTGTTAAAGTAGTAGGAGCCATAGTCGTTAAAGTAGGGGCTATAGTAGTTGTTGATGGTGCCACAGTTGTTATTGTTGGGGAACTAGTCGTTGGACTCGGTGTTGTTGTCGGAGTCGTAGTCGTTACAGCTGTTGATGTGGTCGGAGCCATAGTCGTTGTAGTAGTAGTTGTGGTAGTAGTTGTGGTAGTAGTTGTGGTGGTAGTTGTAGTGGTAGGACTTGGTAATGGATAAAGAATAAAATAAAAGATACACAATTACATTGAAGGTCATGTCTCCAGAAATAAAGCTATTGACAGTAGCTGTAATCTTTATTGAATATGAACCAGCTGTTAAATTATCACTTGTAACTATATTAAATTGACTCCCCAATCCAGTTCCCAAATAATAATACTCAATAAAAGATGGCAGTGCTGATCCATCACTCAGTTTGTATTGATAATTCCAAATTAATGTTTCATAACATAGCTAAGAGTAAGTGAAATCTGTTACATTAAGGACTAGTCCAATATCACCCACATTATAATACTAGTCAGCAACAAAAGGTGTAAGAATAGTACCATTGTACATATAATCTTAACATTCACTGGGAACTTAAACTGCATTCAAAGAAGATATTATACTTTGACTTACTCCAGACATCTCTTTGAATTTTACTGACTAAGATCCTGCAAGTAGTATGTATAAATTTGATCCACCAATATTCCCTTAATTTAAAGCCCCGTATACAATAATTTTCAATATTATTATATGCAATCATCATAATTTACATTTCTTTTTAAAAAAATACTGCAAATGCTAGATTAGTGTTTGTTACAGGCTAATTAATGCAAGATGTCAAAGGATAATTCATTACAAAAGCAGTATTTTGTGTGTAAATTTATGCATTCAAATTTGTTAAGGATCCCACAAAATATATATTGGAGCCAGAATTATATATAACTGCCGATTTTGTGAACAAGGAGTTTGTTTATGATCCAAGTTTGAATTGTTGAAATGTTATAGAGGTCTCTGAGGCTTGAGTATTGATTTTACCAAAAAAGCTTGAACTTATTGAGCTTTAATGCAACATTCATCATAATTTCTAAATTAATAAATTAGATATTTGACTTGAAATATTTTTCTACTAGATTAAGAAGCCATATTAACTTCCTAGCATAACATTAAATCTTGTTTCCTATTTAATTATGATTAAGGTTAATTTTAACATTTATTTTTGAAAAAAAACATCCATACATTCCGTAAATATTGTGGCGTCGTGATACCACCCCTTAGAGAATAATGATGCGAGTCCTAGTAACTCACTAAACAATATTATAGCTATATCTTTCTAATCTGCTCCAACATTTTATATGCATTTTAAACAATTAACTGAAATAAATAATCTCATATAAAATTACTGATAAAATATGTAATGCAAGCAAACTAATTGATAACTCCAGCTCCTTCATAGATTGCCATAGATTTAACTTATTTATTTGCAGAGGGACCAGTTACTGATACTGAATAAGAAAATAATGAACCACCTCCGCTAAGATTAACCTTTGTAAAACCTGGATTATTATTTGAGCTTCCTGCGAAATATACAGATCCAAGATTGCTTTAAAATTTAGCAAATAAATTTTTAGTTCATTTCCATATATGTATACATAGTTAGTTAGGTTTTAGCAAATTAAAGAATAGCCTTATTTTTACGATATCTTTCGATTAACATTTAAGTTTGGAAAATATTGTGCCTGATGTATATTTTATCTAAGATTCCTTAGATTTTAGATATATATATATATATATATAAATCTAATTTGTATTTAAATTGTAATGGTAAATTATATTTGCTTGTAAATGCAATTGTACTTGCAATTTAGTTAATGCCAACTATAAGTACTGAATATTTGGTATAAAAACTTGGAGTTATAGTGGAGAGAGCAGAATTGAACAAAAATGAGGTGACTCGGACAGTATTAGATTCCCAGGTCACAATATAAATTTAGTTTGAGGATTTCATCTATACACCTGCCACATTCCTTGTTTTCAGTACAGTCGAAGTACTAGTGTCGTATTCATAGTATGACTTTACCAAGCCTCCTGTTGCATAATTCAGGATGTGAATAGCATAATTTTATAATATTTTCCAATATTTTATTTATAATTTGGATTGTTCGAAGCTGCTACCAGGTAATTCTAACTACCATCTAAAATATGTAAGCTTTTTTTAAAAAAGTTTTATCTTATAAAAATCTATAAATAATCTTGTATGCATAAAGTTGTAATAGATTAAGATTTAACTAATGCCGTGCTCATCGAAAACTTGAAAGTAAATAAGTAAATCTTATAATTGCTTAATTTAGCAAAGGAAAAATTATATATTTTAAACTGGTAAATCCATTTGACTTTACCTCCATTTTATGTCATTCTAGCTATTATAGGGGTTTGTGCTGCAGAAACCAAATCCAAAGAATTCGACTAACCCCCTACAACTAAATCGTTATTAAATTTATCTCATTTCTTGCTTACTTTAAGAAATTAATTGTAGTTTTATATCTATTATATGTTATTGGTGAGATCCATTGCTAGAGACTGGAAGTAAGTAGATCCCGAGATGCCACCAAGCAATTGAGGGAAAGAATTTATGGTAGTCTTGCTGAAGCAAAGATTTTAATTTGCACTGTACATCAACTGCCTCTATATCTACTATGTAATGCCACTTATTAAACACATCCAAATTATACAAATATACCAGATTTTAAATAATTTTATTATTTAGAGCAAAAATATAATAAAAAAATGCTTTTAAATGTTTTTAGATTGCTGTTGAAGAGAATTGTTTTTACATTCCAATAATTAATGCTTTTAGTAAATGATGAAATTAGAAACTTTAAACTTTTCTCAGTTAAATTAAATGTTTTTATATAATATAATATAATATATTACAATATTGAATTAAAGTTGTGATTTGAAAAGATTTATAATTATACACTATTAGAAATCAAGAATATTTAAACTCCATTAAATAGAAGGTATTTAAAGTAATTTGTTATAATTAATTAATACTTAATTATAAAAAATTTAAGTTATCAGATTTATTAATTATCTTGTAAAATATCAATTACTATTTGAATATTTAAATATTATATTCATTAAAATATAATTATAATAATTTACAATTTTATTCATTTATCATACTCTATAACATTATTTTAAAAACAAATCGAGGTTTTTATTATTTATCAAAATATTATAATTTTAAAAAATTTAAATTATTTAATATTTATATATTTAAAAGACCAGATAGTGTATAAAGTAAAAACAATAAGAATAAAAAAGAAGCATAAGAGTTTTTGTAATAATTATTACAAAAGTATAATTGGATTTTAAAGTAAATTGATGTTAATACTTTAATTCAATAATATCATATACTTTTTAGTTAGATATAAATTTTAAGCATTGGCTTACTGATTGCGGTATAATTTATAGTTTTATTGTAAAGAAATAATTACAAATTAATTTTGACATATAGTTTCAATTAGTAAGAATTCAGAAATTCTGAACCAAATAATATCACTCAAACTATTTTTTGTGTTAGTAGTGCTACAATATGTTCATATAAATATTTTGCTCTATTTATAAATACTATTAGCAAAACTTTCACAAAGTTGACTGTTGCTAATTTCTTAATTTATTAAAAAAACAATTAATTTATACTTCAGAAATATTTCAGTTGACTTTTTATGCGAAAATTTGACAGATTAAATAAATTTTAATCTGTTTGTAAAAAGCTTGAGATTCTGGGATTTAATAAATAGACAACTAAAAACCGAGCAAAAGAATAATTGCCTTTCTATTATGAAACGATTTACTCAATGTTTATTTCTTAATGGTGAATTTTTGAAACATAATATGATATTTATTTAACTTTATTTAATCTCTATTTTTATACCACTTAAAAAAGTAAAATGATTCCATCTCTTTATTTTTATAAGTACAAAATATGTAATTCAAAATTATGTCACAAATTGAAGCTTTAGCTTTTTTAATTATTATCATAGTAATAATTCAAATACTTGCCATGTTTATATTTACAGCATTTAATCTAAATTTTACCATTTTTAACAAATAATTTTCTTAGGTTATAATATTTCAACTATTCTATCACAGTTAACTTCTTCTTCTATTAATAATTGGCTATTTTAATTTCAAATTCATAGCTAATGAGGATTTATTATCATTTAAATGATATCTCGGGTTTTATAATTAAGACTGTTGACTGTCTTCTTGATTGTGCAAATCACTAACTTATAAAATATAGTAATAAATTGTTGGTAAAATATAAATATAAATTGCTTAAATATATTTAATTACTATTAATAGAGAACAATTGATGGGGGGGTCTAAGTCGGTGCAAAAAATTTTTCAAAATCCTAAGTCGGTGCAAAATTTTTTTTCTCAAAAACATCAAAATCCCTAAGTCGGTGCATGATCATTTTTTGACATTATTGATGTATTTTATCATCCTACCCCACATAAAAAGTATCATTATTAACTAAAATTTATGTCTCAGCTTCTCAATCGAACTCCTTCATTAAATTTTGATCATAGGACACTAATAATATTATTACAAGAATATTTTTTCTCTGTGACAGATATTTGTTTAAGTAAAATAAACAAATATTATTTCATATTTTAATATCTAATTAGTCAGTAAGCAACAAAATTGGGGATTAAGAACATCATAATTATTCGCTAAATTTAATGATGAATTAAAAAATTCGTACATACTGATTAGTGTATTTAAAAAAAGACAATTAATTGAGTCAATGGTTTTTATAATAAGAGCAGACATCATTAAATTTAGCGAATAATTATGATGTTCTTAATTCCAAATTTTGTTGCTTAATGACTAATTAGATATTAAAATATGAAATAATATTTGTTTATTTTACTTAAACAAATATCTGTCACAGAGAAAAAATATTCTTGTAATAATATTATTAGTGTCCTATGATCAAAATTTCATGAAGGAGTTCGATTGAGAAGCTGAGACATAAATTTTAGTTAATGATGATACTTTTTATGTGGGGTAAGATGATAAAATATATCAATAATGTCAAAAAATGATCATGCAACGACTTAGGGATTTTGATGTTTTTGAGAAAAAAAATTTTGCACCGACTTAGGATTTTGAAAAATTTTTTGCACCGACTTAGACCCCCCCCTCAATTGATTTAAGCTAATGAGAATAATTTGCAATAATTTTTAATTTTTTGCATATAAAATTTTTTTTTAATTTTTAGATAAAATGTTTTGTGTTTAAATTAAAAAGTATGAACAAACTATATTATAATCTATTAATGTGATGTACTGTTTTTGGTAATTATATTAATTATATAAGAAAAACATCCTACTTCTGTAATTTACTTTATGATTTTCATTATATGATTCAATTTAATTTAATCAAATTTAAATTAAAAATACTGATGTTTTTATACCAAATTTATTTGATATTAAAGAATAAGCGAAAGAGAATAATTTTTTTATTGAAGAGGAGCTTTAATAAAATTATCGATTTTTTCATTTAGACTCATTTAAGTTTATGACAAATTGTTTTAGCTTAGAGTATTAATGCCTAATTAAATTAACACTTAAATTTAATATTTAATAGTAAATAAATAATAATATTGCTGTTTCTTGATCCGTTTTGTAAATTAAAAAAATTCTATTGTTACTATAAAGCATTCATAAATTAAACCAGAAAATATTCTCCAATATTTTAATAAATTAATTTATAGAGAAATGTAAATATATATTTGTTACTTAATGTTTTATATTTATTAATTTCATTTTATTCATTTACAGAATCAAAAATTTATTTTTTACAATTTGTAGAGTCTGAAATTATTTTTCTTTATCAGCTTTTTTAATTATTTTGAGACATTTATAATATTCATAAATTTATACATACTTTGGATTGCATTTATTCACAAGAGAAATGGAGAAGTAAAATAGGGAGACATAAAGCTCTATATTGCAATTATTACAATCAAGCACAAACACTTAAAAACTCACATCCTTAATTTAATCTTGACTTTACTGTATTGCAAATTCAATATTTGAATAAAATTTAATGCAATTGATATATTTTATCCTTAATGTCTTTGATTTAATATAAAATCTCTATGCCATTCAGTGAAAAAATACTAAGAGTGTCTATTCATAAATTTTGCTTGATTTCAGAAATAAATTATTCAGAAAACTTCAAATAAAATTCATTGAAAATAAATAGATAAAAATGGATAAAGCTGTTATCTAATTTAATGAACAAAACTATATCACATAGAAATGCTTTAAAGATCTTAAATAAATAGAGTTAAAGATTTATTAATACTAGACTATAATTTCAATGTGAATCCACTTTAATATCTCTATAAAAAATATATAATATCATTTTAGAAGTATCCGGATTTAAATGGATCGTTGTGTTAAAGTATTTGTGAACTTTTCCTTTACATCATCATAGCATTTTAAATGTTATTTTTATGGAAAGTAGATATTAGATTCTGATTGCTTAACGCTTATTATTATATATATTCAATTATAAAAGCTTTTCTAGCAGGATTTAGGTGTCTCTATATAGGTAAAGTAGAAACTTATAAGTTGCTTCTACTACTAACTAAACTATTAATATTTGAGCAATCACTTTAATTTTCATCTAACTGTTAGACGGAAAATTTCATGCTTTGGAATTTCCCTTTCGAATCTTTGAAATAGAGACTTTTCTACTCTAAGTTTCTAGTAGGAGTCTATTAATTTTGTAAAGTGTTTTGGCTTTAGACTTAACTATAATTGTTTCTACTATTATTTAACTGAGATTAATTGTTATCACTAAATTCAACTTAGCTTGTATTTACACTATAATCGGGTTTTTACTCTGCTAATCTCGAGCTGCTGGCATACAGTCCCTCTTCTTACTTATTTTTATTAAAGAAAAATAAGGATTTTCTTCGGTTATTTTACTGAGAGTTGCTTAATGAGTTGGGACTTATCAAACTTGGATTGTTATTTTATGCATCATTATTACTATATCCATAATCCATCACCATTAGACTTTTAGTGTTTTTTACTTGCCTTTGTAATGAAAGCTAATTATTTTGATTGTACATCTATCGTTAATTTAGTAAGTTATTTGATAAAGTAAAAAAATAAAAAATATACCAAATACCATTAATATTTAAGATAAATTCCTATTTATATATTTTATGGAATTAGTAATATATAAATATATATTTCTGAAAGTATTTCTGATTTCAAAATCAATGTTAAAGTTACTAAGCATTTAATTTGATGAATTTCTTTGTGTTAGTTACTTTGAACTTTCTTAATCGCTCTCCATAAAATAATTAAAAGAATATGAAAACTCTCAGTAACTTTGTAATTTTCTTAATTTTCTACAACTTTAAAATATGAATGATTCAAATATGTAAACTCAAATGTAATTAAAATATTATCTACATCAGCTTCTTCTTAAATCATGTCGAGTTAAGACATCAATTATCTCCTTGTATCTTGCAAACTATTACTTGAAAATTTAGACAAAGGTATCAATCTGATTCTTTTGTCAATTGTAAGTAATTCAAAACTCAAAAATAGTTTATTTATAATATTGTAGGAATACATTCGATTTGGGAAAATGAATTAAAATTAAAATTAATTAATTATTAATAACCTTCAGTTATATTTTTGGAAAATGTCTCCAAACCCTAACAATATTATACTCTCTGGATAGCGCATTAAAAATGAGACGGTGGTTGTTATTGCTATAATGAATTTATCTCATCGCTCAAGCGAGAAAAACCCATTATACTATTTTTGGGAGTTAGCTCAAAATCAAAATATCTCGCTTCCTGGGATGATTCAGGAATATTGCCAATAATAAAGTCCAGCTAAAATTGCGGGATCTACCGTAGAATCGATTTATTTTTGAATTTTAAGTAACTTTTGATTTCATAACTGCCATGATTTTAATATTTAATTAATTTAATTTAAATTCATTTTCCCAAATCGAATGTATTCCTACAATAAATAACATAATTAAAGGCATTTAAATCATTGAATATCATTCTTACTAGAAGACATATATTTTAATAGCTAATTATATAAAAGAGTATTAACATATTCGAAGATGAGAATATATTTAAATTAAGAAAAATAACTAATAAAAAAATAAAAATCCATATAATTAAACTTAATTAAATTCTTAAGAATAATTTCCTTAATGATTCTAATAGGTTTAAATTCTTAATTTTTCTTTTTCTGACAAAATTTTCTTTTAAAAAATCGGTATAAACTATAGTGTCTTTTCAAAAAGATTTATTAGATTTAAAACTATATATAATATGTTTACATCCATTGATAATGAGATGAAAATTATTAGAACATTTGCTGCAATGTTAAGCATAAAAACTGATATATAGAAGAAATTAGTTTTCAATTTTACATCCACTTATGGCACAAAATCATTTTATATTAGGATATTTGATTGTAATATTAATAAAATAACAAAAAATAAAACTCTAAAAAAATAAAAACTGAAATAGTTAAGTAATTATCATATTAATCTTTAGTAATAGAATATAAAATGAAGAGAAAATATGCAATTTCTAAATAAAAAATTTCCCAAATAAACAGAACAAACAATAACTATAATTATTAATTCTTATTTAGATATCTTCCTTGGAATTAGTAGTTTTGATGTGAGTGTGACGAAAGTATATTTAATCATGAAGTTATTATACATTTTATAAATAAACTTTAGTCTGTCTTATCAATCACTTTCAAAATACACGCTTAATTAAAAAGCTATATTTAGAACTGATTAGTTAAATCAAAAATTGTAGGGATATAATTGATTATTATTCAATCTCAGTACTTAATTGATATAATTTAAATCAAACTTTACTTACATTATATTTAATATATATTTCTGCCCTTGTGCACTAGATAGATTTAGATTACCATATTTTTATTTAAAACACATTTCTTTTTTATCTTTAAAATAATAAATTGATTCAGCTATATTTTAATTACAAATATTTTTTGAATTTCAAAAATTCATACATAATAATAGAAAAGTAATTTACATAATAAATGATATGGTAAGAATACATTCGAAATTGAGATATTAATTTTAATTAAATAAATAATTAATTAAATTAGTGGCTGTTAAAGTTGGGCAATTTAAACGATCTTGGACTCATTGGATAGATAATTCAAAATTAACTGGACTTTACTGTTGGTGGTACTATTTTATCGCATCCCTAGAGCGAGATAACTTCACTTTAATTGAACTCATCTAAATTCATTAAATTATACCCTTCAATTAAAGTGAAGTTATCTCGCTCTAGGGATGCGATAAAATAGTACCACCAACAGTAAAGTCCAGTTAATTTTGAATTATCTATCCAATGAGTCCAAGATCGTTTAAATTGGCCAACTTTAACAGCCACTAATTTAATTAATTGTTTATTTAGTTAAAATTAATTTCTCAATTTCTAATGTATTCATACAATAATAAAGATATACAAATATTTTTTGTTGCCTTTATAATATTTCTAAGAAATTTAAATAATAATCAAGAATAATAGATATCTTAATTATAAAACATCTTCTACTTCAAGTAATTAAATAATATCTTATCTATTTATGAGAATAAAAGTGCCATAAATTGAATACAAAAAGTTTATTCTATAAATGAGACATTTTAATATTAAATCAGTGTATATAAGCATGCTGTAACTAAGTATTAGAGTGGTAATTTCATTCATAATTTCTATTTTAGGTAGCTCACAGAGTGGTTTCCCATATATAAGAAACACCAAATATATCAAATTGCAAGCAATAAACAAATGAATTTACAGAAATAATTAATCCTCCATTTGGAATACTGTGTAAATAAATATCAATCTTCTGATTATGAAAGCTGAGTGGTAGAAAAATCTACTCAATCCAAATTTGTTCAAGTTTTCTAAGAGATCTTAAAATTCCAGGCGATGAATATTTGATAAGTTGTTTCTCTTTATGTAGTGGAGATAGGGAATTTAAATATTAAAAATCTGATTTTTATATATTGGATTTTAAATTTAAAAATTTTTAATAAGGGTATCAGTAAAGCAAATAAAAGTATTATAATGAAAAAGATCAAACTTAATACATTTAAAAAATATAAGTCTTAAAATGAGCAATTTAATTTCTAAAAAAAGACTGTAATTGCATACAAGAAAAATATAGAAGTTAACTTATCATAATTTATGAAATAGGGTTGAATATAATTTTTATTTTTTATTTTATTTAATTAATTTAGTTGATAAATAATAGCTAACTAAACTTAATGCTATTGATAATATTTCGCCAAGAAGATCATCGTAAACCAATTTTAAATATAGGGACATAAATTCTATTCAAAAATTAATGATCATTAAATAAATAAATTTATCGCCTTAAATTAATAATTGTAGAAAAGCCTGCTTCCAGAGAAATCTCGATGAAATATCTTATTATACTATTGTAAAATAAAAAATTCTTTAATCTCTCTGTGACTGGCGCCAATTTAATTAATTTTATTATTTATTTTAATTTATTTTTAATGATTTATTCATTCATTTTTTAGATCCAATCTCTTATTTTTGATACTACTTATTGTAAAATAAATCAGACATCCAAAAGCATAAGAAAATAAGAAAAATAGTGGTGGTCCAATCAAATATACAAAATTTGAACTATCATAACCCAAGAAATCAAATCTTTCATTAAATGCTTCATAGTGTTCAGAACCTTCTAATTGAAAGATTACTTCCAAGTACTTTCCTGAATCAAAAGCATCAAAAGTAATTACTGTAAACATAGACTGTAAAAATATCAAAATCTATGAAGTGTATGGAATATTAAAAAGTGGAGTGTGTGAAATCAGTTGTAAAGTATTTATCATGCTCCATAGCATTTAAAGTGAAGTTCCCAGGACTGCACTTAAACCCAGACTTCCATAAAGTACAGCTGAAATGATTGAGTTTGTCACTTCAGCAAGTTCATTAATTGCTTAATAATCCTCGTAATCGTTCCTCATCTATGGAGGAATTAAATAATCTTCTTTAGTCCACAGATTTTGTTATTTTAAGATGACTGATATCAAGTCTTTATCTTAACCAAGAGAGATTAATTGAGGATTTTTAAAAGTTACGCTGATTGTTATTTAATTGCCAGATTAATCTTTGATAAACTTATTATCCTTATTTATAAATATACAGCTAAAAATTCACAATAGTTTAGCAAATCCTTCTATCGAATTTGAATCTCCATTTAGCATGATTTAAATATTATCCTGAGAAATTTTTTACCAATAATACCTTGATAAAAACCCCAAATCAATTGTATAAGAGTGATGTATAAAAACAATTAAAAAATTTCATTTACAAATAATTAATTTTTAAAGTTTTAGGGTTTGCCTCCTCTCACACTTGATTTTCTTCACTCCAATAATTTACTAAAAGTTTCATTAAAATTATCTCTTAAGCATGATTTAGTTTTAGTTATATACTTTTAATCTCGTTCAATCCCTATAAGTCAATAAATTCTTGATTTTAATATTAATCCCTCAAAAATGGAACTACTTTCAGTATGAATTATTTTTAATTCTTATGGAGAAATCTCTATAATTCTTGAGGATTTCCTATAAATGAATTTCTCTAAAATATTAAAGATTTTATCTACAACTCTAACGATAATCACAATGAAACCCCTATTATTGAATTAAATGAGAGAGCTTTTTAAAAAGGTATTTAAGTTAAAAATTAATTAATAAAATTCAATTATAAAACATATGTACACATAGTAATACGTGTAGATTTAAATGAGTCAATCGAGAGTTCAATTCTTCTTTATGTATGTCTTTTTTTTATTATTCAAAAAATAGTTAATTAATAAGATATAATGTTTAACTTAATCTAATTGAATATATCACCCATATTTCATCAAAATTTTACTCATGGGGTTTTATATAATAATTTTAATGTTATTTTTTTAAATTCCCCTTATTTCTTCTTACTTAAGATATTCCTCACTAAACTCTAGCTTGATTATACCATTTTGATCTATACTTATAATTTTAACATCTTCATAATTTAATTAAACTGGCTGAGGTTCATTATCTGTTGAGTTCTTGATAAAGTCTGAAAAAAATATACAATAAAAATTCAAGATACTTATATAACTTTAGTTGGCTTTTAATTTCTATTATCGTCTTGGCTTACAACTTAGATATGAATAAATCCAAGTGTATTTCCAGGTAATATCTATCCATTTTAAATGAGGCTTATAGCTATGTAATAGGTACCTAAGTCTCTTGATCCAGGATTAATAACAATTTAACTTCCCGTAAAAGTAATAAAGTTTGGTATTATATAAAATGATAATAATTGCATCATATATCAAATATGATATTGATGTGCTCGTCTGCTATTTAACCTCAATAGTATAATTCATTTATTATGAAGGATCAGAAACCCTTGGCAGAGGTATAGTAATCTTGGTATTCGCATTAACCACTACCTTATCTTTGAAATCCTCAGAAAATTATGGAAATAGCTTATAATTAAATTTATAATTATGGAGTTTATAAACTACTGTCGTTCGTAGAACTATTGGAGTTTGTTGAGTACGTAGTTGTATTTGTTGTTGTATTAGTTGTAGCATTTGTAGTACTATTTGTTGTAGTATTAGTTACAGGATTAGTTGTTGTATTAGTTGTTGTATTAGTTGTAGTATTTGTAGTACTATTAGTTGTACTATTAGTTGTAGTATTATTTGTAGAATTTGTTGTGGTGTTTGTTGTCGTGTTAGTAGATGAGTTAGTCGATGAATTACTGGGCATTGGTACTATTAAAAAAACTTAAATACTAGAGTCAAGTTAAAAATAACAGACTACTCCATAAACCCGTTTAATGCACCTATTACTTTTATCTAGTAATCTCCTTGAGTGCTATTATCTGTTGTATTAACTTAAATCTAGCTTCCAAGGCCTAAGCCAATATAACTATATACAGCGAAAACTGGCAAACTTGAACCGTTCACTAATTAAGCACTATAACTCCATATTAAGGTCTCCGAGCATGTCTTGCTGTATGTAAACTCTGGGATAACTATAGTTAGAGCTGTGTCATTTATATTATAGACATAATCAGCCACACTTGGTATCGAGATAGTTCCGTTGTTTTAATAACCAGTGCAAATTTCAGGAATAGATGCTTAGTCCAATGAAGAAATTGCACTTTATGTTACTCCTATTTGAGATCTAAATTACACAGTCTCTGATTATGAAATTAGTAGTGAAATAAGTCCAATCCCTACGACTCCACTGCTTAAACTAGAAGCAATGCTAAAAGTAATAGCTTCATTGGTTGGTTAAGTAGTAATGCAGGAATTTTAAGGGTAGCTATTTATAAATCCTACTTTCTGAGAAAAAGTTTCTGAGTTTAAATTTGTAGTTGCTCCTGCGTAAATTAAATTAGATCCAGAATTATAAAATATGGCTGCTTCTGTAAATAATGAATTCACATTTTATCCCAGTTAATTTTTTTAAAAGTTTATAGTTGTGGATAAACTTAACAAATCTAATTGACCAATGTAATTTGCACTACTTGACTGCTAATGAATCATTCATTTATTGACAGATTTAAATAAATTTGTCAATAAACTTGAAAAGATATAATTACATAGCCCTAATTAATAGATGTCAATAGAATGCTAATGCAAGTTGTATATGTGTTTGCATCATAATATAAACCTCTATTAAATGATGTGATTAATCCAAGAGTCTCACTAAACATTAGAAAAGAAATATCGTTTTAGTCTGATCCTAGATTTTAAGCACACCCTAATTGAGTTTTCACAAGAGCTGACTCATAAATTGACAAACTTTTAATTATTATTTTTACAATAAATGCAATTCAAAGTAAAATATTATAATCCCATTAAAATTCTAACAATCAATATTAAAAACACACTTTTGATATATTTTTGAGTTGAGGTTCCAGATACTGATACCGCATAGGAAAAGTACAAAGAAGAGCCATCAGATAATTTTAGTTTAGTTAATGATGGATTATTATTCGTACTACCTCCATAGTACACAGATGTCTTATCATTAAATATATAATAAATACTAATCATTAGTGAATTATAAAGAATATGCTAGTTAGTTCACTCCAAAGATAAGTACAGTATACTTTCAATATAGAGTGGGTGTGATTATTGAGGTTGCAGGGTTAAATATAATAGAGTAATGCTTTCATACTATTAATTTAGTAAATTAAAATAGAATAAGTAAAAATTGCTTAGATTTTGAACTGAAATTGATGATATTTAATCAATTTTCTATTTAAGTTCTAATAGATAATTTAATCTCAAATTATAGGGAATAAATTTATTATATTAAATAAGGGCGATTTACTCTTTTAGTATGATTTTTTTAAGTTATAATTAGTAAATATCTTTTTTTATGGAGTAAATTGATACTCTTTTATTCACAATTAATTTTCTATTAATATTTATATAAGTTATATTTTAATTATTATAATCTATGAATGTCTGTTTACTTTACCAAATAATTTTGTATTCAAAAATAATATTGATAAATAATTATAAATATTAGATATTTCTATTATAAGAATGAGGCAAATCTGACCTGATTGCTGTCATAAGTAATAGTGTATATTTAGTTAGTAGATGTCATTGTTAGTCCCACAATATTCCTACTTGGTATTCCAGACGATGTAGCAGTGTTGTACTCATACAGAGATTTCACAAGGTTACCTGTCGCATAGTCAAAAATATTCACTGTATAATAGGGATTAGAAGATGCACCTATTAAATAGGTTTGAGTCACATTAATATTCAAATGTGTGTTACACTTGAATTTTTTATTGCATTAAAATCATTATAACTATAATAATTTATTACATCCTGGATTGCTAACTAAGTTAGAGTTTGAAATTAAATCAAGGCGGTACTCGTTCAATTAAATTAAAATGTAAAGAATGTAAATTATATTATAAATTAAACTTCCTGATTTGAAGTTGCTTAATCCACAAGACATTTCCATTTTATATCGACAATCTAGCAATTATTTATCATATTTAATTTTCATTCAATTAATTATAATACTATAATTATAGTATAAATTATTGGGGTATTAACTTAATTAACGATATCTGTGGATGAAGAAGTTCCCCCTACAACTATGTCATTGTTATTAAATATTATTAAATAAAAATAAATCACTTAAATTTATTAAATTTGAATTATATTTATCAATAGTAGGGTCATATTCTAAAGATTAGAAAGTGGTTTACCCAGTTAGACCTCCAAAAATCTGAGGAAATGAATTTATTACAGATTTGCTAAAGCATTTATCAGTAATGCTCTCATCATACATCAATTTATTAATTTTTATAGCATTTTAATAGTATTAATATATTATTGTAATTACTTAGTAAATTTCCTATTTTGTTAATTACTTTTTCCAAATGCAACAAGCATGATTATATTAAAGAAAATATAATATTAAATAATTATTGCAAGTTAGATATATAAATACTTCCAAAGTTAAGTCATTTTAAAGTTTCTCATGTTAGCCAAATTTAGAATTTATATTAATTATTGATATTTCTGTAAACCTTCTCCTGATTAAAAAATAAAATTATTATTTATAAAAAACATTATTGTAATACATATGAATTTGGAAAATTAATTTGAAATAAAATAAATATTAATTAAAAATAACGGCGTTTAGCTTTATCATAGCCAAATCAAAATAGTACTTGTTCGATATAGAATTTGAAATGATGTGGACTTTACTACAAGGTACCCCTCTATCGCATGCCTGCAGCGAGATAAATATACTTTAATTTTGCATTTAAATTAAGCAAATTAATTTCTCAGAATTAAAATCGATTTATCTCGCTGCAGGGATGCGATAGAGGGATGCCTTATAGTAAAGTCCACATCATTTTAAATTCTATATCGAACAAGTACTATTTTGATTTGGCTATGATAAAGCTAAACGCCGTTATTTTTAATTAATATTTATTTTATTTTAAATTAATTTTCCAAATTCATATGTATAACAACAATAGTATAATATATGTTTGATTTTAGCAGGCGTAATTTATAATTATTAATAATTATTTTTATAAAAGCGTTAAAATTAATCTGTATTTATTATATATATTTATTTAATAAGCTTTCATGATATTTATATCTCAAAACACTAGTTAAATTTCCTTAAAAAATCAAATAAATAAATCTATTTCAGGACTGGATAGTTGATTTATTTTATTTATATTTTATCACTAATTTATAATCCTACTTAAAGAATTATGCATTAAAAATATTGTAAAATTTATTAAATAATATGTGGAATATTGTAAAATAACTTCTTTATATTTAATGTTTAAAATGAGGGCAGGTAAATATATACGACGCAAAAAATTAAGAATAAAAATTCAATTTAAATTAAAATATTTTCAAATGTTTATACTTTGAAAAGATCTTTTATAATTTTTCATTAAAAAATACTTATTTTACTATCATTTTGTTTGTTTCAATTTTAATTGATGATTTATTTTTAGATGCTAATCTTTGTAAACTTTAAATATTAGCATATAATAAAAAGAGATAAAAGTAATATAATTAATAAATAAACATATATGTTTTAAGGAATTTGAGCTATAGACTCCACCAAAATGAATACTCCTTGTGAATTATAATTTCAATAATATTAAATTGTGGGGTTGTAATTTAATAAAAATGAAAATATTTTAGAAAAACCTGTTGCTAAACACTCTAACAAAGCAAACTTTCCCTCTGTGTGCAGTAACACAAAGGTTTTTCTTTATAAATATTAATTAATAATTAATTCCATTAAAATTAGTTTCATTAATAATGTACATTTTATTTTATTTCTCATTCTAATAAGAAGAAAGTGTGCATAATAAATATACAAATTAGTAAAAACCTAATCTAGAAGTCACTACAGATGAAATTAAAAGTAGTAAAAACGAAGGTAAAGTTATTGATAAATAAAAGTCAAAACAAGAATATGATTAATTTTTCAAATATGCACAGGAAAATTTAGGTAATTAACATATTAATTCTTAGTTGAGCATATATGTTCATAAAATTTTAGCATTTCCATAAAAGTTAACCAATTTTTATTAAAATATTATGATTTTAAATAAAGTATACTGCACAATTTCAGTTTATTTTAATTTAATTTTCCTAAACTTATATTTTACTTGAGAAAACAATAATTTGCCAAATTATTTAAATAAATTACATAACACAATTTTACAAAAAGTTTTTTCCCCATAAATTTAGTTTATAAATGTGGTAACTATAAGGATCTTTCTTCTAGATTTGGTTTTATAAAAAGATGGCGTTTAGAGAAGCAACTTAATTACAATAATTGCAAACATCCCATCTTTTTATACGCTTATCGTGCATTTATTGATGCATTTTTAATAATAATTTATTTTACTATGGTCAATCTGTGCAAAAATACTGTAATTGTTTATTAATTAGCAAAATACTATTATTTATCAATAATTATCAATGGAGAAATATACTATAATAAATTATTGTACTTATACAAATATTTTATTAAAATCAATATAATTAAATGTTATTAATTCTTCATATTTAATTGTAAGCAAAATAAGTTTGCAGCTTAAGAGAGAAAACCTTAAATTCCAGAGAATAAAGGTCCAGGAGTTGTAGAATTCGAAGACTTTAACAAATTAAAGAAGAAAAATGTGAGAGGTTTACTCAGGAAGAGAGCGAAGAGATATGAATGTAAGTTATTGATTGAAATTTTAATTTATTATTCTGCATAGCTGACAACACTGGCTCTTCTGATTAAAGTTAAGTTATTTAAAGATAAATTCCCTTCGATTTACTTTGTTTTGATTTTACTTTTTTAAAAATACATCAATTCTGATGATGATGAGGTGAGAATACCTAAAAACAAAAAAACAGTGGTCAAGTCTTCATTCGTGTCCGCTTTCAACTCTATTATCAACAAGAAAATCGAGGATCAGCCAACTAATTCTGGTCCATCAGAAGGACCTATTCTCGCTAAGTATAAGAGACCTGCCAAGGAAGTCACAGAGGAAAAGAAGCGTGATAATGAAGTGAGATAGAAAAAGCAAGAGAAAGAACGCCTAAGAATTATGGGAAGAAATATACCTACTGTAGAGGATGAACCCAGGGAGAGGGAATTATAGATTTTTGCAACGAAAGGAGGTAGGTTAAACATAAAGATTATTCAATTAGTAATGATATGGTGATCCCCATTTTTCAATCAATTTTAAGACTTCAATATGAAACTTAACTCTTTTTATAGTTGTGCAGCTATTCAACGCAGTTAGAGAGTTCCAAGACAATTAGACAAAAGAAGCCAAAGACGCCATCAATGAAAGTAATATTCTATTTCCATTTATTTATACTTTTAGGCAAACAAAGAGCAGTAAACATCTTAAACCAAGTGGGTTCAGATAAAATAAACGCAGGCTAACCTTCCTCAAACTAGAGAATCATTGAATAACTACAGTCCAGACAATCGAGATGGAAGGTGCTTGAGGATGATTCAGAAGACGAAGAAGGAAATATCAAGGTAGTAGAGGACTACGATGAAGATGACAATGCAGAAGAGGACGATCAAGAGTGAAAGAAAAGCTAGTAGTGGTTTGAAATATTATCACGATACCCCAAATAACCTTTAATTAAATTTAGGGGATTAATTTATTAATAAAAAATCAAAATATAAAGTATTAAAAAATTACTAACTTTTAAATTTATTGTTAATTGCAATTAAATAAATAAGTACATAGATCATCAACGATTGTTATTTTAGAAATAATTCTGTTTTGGAGAATTAATTATAAAATTTAATTAACTATGCAATATAAATTAGATAGTTAATTATATAGTGAAGAAATAATTTATATTTAGATATTTTACCAATTTAATTTTTTTTAAAAATATTATATATTTAGTACTTTTAGATTATTTTCCATTTTCAATTATCTCTCAATATTAATATTGTATATTAGTCATCTTGTTTATTCACAGTGTTTTTTCAGGCCTCGTTAGTGCCTACATCTGATGTTTATCTGATAGTTCCTATAACTACTACAGTTTCCGCTTCTTCTCCTCTTTTATTTGATCCAACTTGATTTTCTCCTTAAGTTTATAGTCGCTGTATCTCACTCTTTCAAGGCACTTGATGGTGGCTTTTCTGGTGAAAGAGTCGTAGGCGTTGAAATACAAGAAGATGAATTCGAGAGTGAAACCCATGATGAAACCGTCACGCAGGAAGAAAGACTGGTCTGTCCAGAATGGAGGCACTGTCACCTTGTGTTTCTTCAATATGCTGAAATAGGACATTTCTAAATGTTTTAAATATGATAATTTAATATTATTATTTGCGTCTATTATTAATTTTATTAATAATCACACATATTTGATCAAACTATAATTATACTTAGTTTATCGATTTTATTTGAAAAAAATATATCGAAGAAAAAAAAAATCTTTTAATAATTAACATAAAAGAAGATTAACAAATATATAGGCAATGGTTTATAGTTCTTTTTTAGATTAATGTTAAATTTATAATATAATAATTTATTTTTATATCCATATGCATAGATTTATTATATATCTTTTGATTTTAATAGGATAGATTTATAAAATGAATTAATTTTTAAAACCCTCTTTTGTAATCATAATTTTTGTGATTTAATTATATTATAACTTCATTTATTGATGCATTAGGTTAATAAGACAAGAAGACTCTATAAAAAATGTGTGAGAAATCACTCTACAAAAAGTTAGATGAAAACTTCAGAATAATGAACTCTCATAATTGCGAGTATTTTACAGTAGCTGAAAATATTAAAATGAAAATGAAACTTCTAGATACAAGAATTATCGATGGAATTTATCTGGATAGATCTAAGAACCTATCTAGCAACTACTAACCTAATTTACATTTAAAATTATTCAAGTTTATCACAAAAATATATAAGTTTACGATGTTGTAGAGAAGAAAGAAAAGACTACATATTCCAGGAAAGTAAAAGTACAGTAAGGTAAAATATAGACAGTAGACTTCGAAGTGTTGATGAAAGATAGAACCCCTCAAGGCATAAACACAGGCTATCAGAGTCCCTACGCCTAATAATATTGATAAAATACATTCGAATCGGGGAATTGTGAAAATAAAAATACAAACTTAATTATATATATTATTACTACCCATTTACTACTTGATTAGTCTTATATGCGAAAATTGGTCGAATTGCAACTTTTTATTACCAACTGCTCATTTTTATTAGCATTTAGGGTCAAAATCGATATGCATCATCATAATTCTCTCTAAAATGACCAAAGTGGAGATTTGTTGCGAGTATGGCCAATTTTTGTCTTTGTGGTCTAAATTGATATGTTATTATTCATGCTTGACTTATTCGACCAGAGGAGTCAAAAAATTGGCAAAATCCATTAATACAGCCAAAGTTTTCATTTTAGTGGTCAATAATCGAGATTTGCAGTAAAATGACCATTTTAGGATAGGTTGGTCAAATTCTCTCAAAACAAAGGTCTTTAGTCTTAATTTCACATTATTAGTCACTTTTCGCAAAAGTATAGTGACCAAAACCCCATTTTGAGCAGAGTGGTCATAAATATTGAAAATCGTTGACATTTGTCAATTTTGTAAAAAATTAGGATGTCTTAGAGTTCTAGATTGCAGCAGTGCCTATAAAAGGATGCTGGTCAAAAAGATTGAGCAGAAGTTAGAAATTTGCAAGATTATAGTTGAATTCTTAAAAAACTAGTTAGTTTGATCCTCGTTGAATCTCCTCCTTCGCAAAATTATACAATTCTTAGGAAAATTATATTTAAACCTAGTTTCTTCTAACTATAGCCAAAGTTGCTCAACTCCTCTCTTGTTCACTCTGAGCTGATACGCAATTACAATACAGAGTGCATTCGTCCAGAATTTGATGACACTCGTCAAAAATTCATAATTGTTTGAGCAGGCTTATGAATATTGCGATTTTGGAGGGTCTCAATGAATTTATGGATTAATTTTAAGTTCAGTATAAGTAACAGCAGTAATAGCAGCAGCAATAGTAGTTACAGTAGTATTGACGATGCAAAAATTATAAGTGCTTATAGAATTTTCATTGTAAGGTGCAATTAGTAGTTTTTAGAAGAATCTCATACAAAGCCATATCTCAGAGTATGAATCCACTTCTTGATGTTGATGCTGAATGCCCAGAGTCCTCGAACATCATCCTCGCTCATATTTTTAATTATCTCTTGGATGCGCTTGACCAGTTGCACTCTAAAATTTTAGTTATGATAGTATACTTACTTGCTATTAATGTTCTGCTGCTTGAGGTTCTTTTTTATATAAGCAAACAACTACTCGATTGGGTTGAGCCAGGGCGAGTATTCTGCGTTGAAAAGAACATTGACTTTAAAGCGACGAGCAGTCGCAAGCATCTCTGAATATTTATGAATTATCGCATTATCCATCAAGAGCACCACCTTCTTATTGCATAAATCTTTGTCAGTTCTTATACTTCTTAGCGTCTGATAGATAAAGTTTTCGAATAGTACTGAATCGAATCCTCCTTCAATTATTTGAGTCGATACCACTCTATCAACCGCAATTGCAGCTATCAGACTCATAGAGTATTGCTATCTCTTCACTACTTATTTTTCAATAGACAACTGCCTAGCTTTTAAACCATAATCACCTAAATTGGCAAGCATTTCCTTTTGATATTGTGAGATTGGTTTATAGTTTAAATTAAGCTGGCTTTGATCTGACAACAATGCTATGGGTTTGATACCATCCTTTGATTCTTCAAGTTGGCTCTGATTTGGTTATAGGTCACCTATAAGAGAGGTTGAATAAATTTGAGAACGATAGCAGAGTTGTCATGATAATAGTCTGATGGAAGTATGCATAATGATTTGGAGTCTAAAGTTAGATATGTTGATTTTGTGGATTCTGGAACCATGCAACCTTGAGATATCTTCAAGGTATCTTCATCTGGAACCATACAACCTAAGTGCTGAATCCTGTAATGTAAGAGCAGATCCATACAACTTGTATTCATACAACCTGGATCCATACATCCTGGAATCATACAACATGGATCTATACAACCTTAGCGCGGATCCGTGCAACTCTTGATTGGAACCATGCAACCCAAGAGATATCTTCAGGGTATCTTCATCTAGCATGGTAGTTTAAATCATCGAATAATTTTCAGATATTACTTTTCGAATTGCATCTCTCTCGCTCTTAATGCTATCAAAGATAAGTAATCGCTCCGACTCAGTTCAATAGAATAGTTTATCAAAGTCAAGTATAGAACCAACATATCATAGACTATCAACATGCACCAACCATCAACTTGCAAATTCAACTTCTTGTACTTACTCTCATCTATATTCGAGCTGCTTAATACTGAGAGCGATAGCTTTCTAGGAGTCAGCTCAATCACTTCTCTCAAACTCTAACTTAACAAAGACCTGCTTGATTTCTTCAAAGTCGATTGCAACTTTAGTTTTGATACTCGGTCGATCAATGGCGTGAGCCCTGAATGAATTCGTTTAATCTGTTCATCATCCGAAGTGACTTTCTTGACAGTGCTCTGCAACTTCAAATTTCTGAATTTCTTCAGAGTACTCGATTAGTTTTGGGCACTGTCTTCCACTTCAGGAATAGGGGATAGATCTTTATTCAATGTCTGTCTTGCTTTCAAACTCTATCGAGGAGGAGTATGTAAAATGGCTGACTTCTATAAGTTGTTCAATAAAAACTATGATCAAATGGCTTACTTTAGAACTGATTGATGATTTTTCAGATTTCAACAAAATCGATTGTTTAGCCAACTTATTTAAACTACTGGTGCTAGAATGTAGTCTTGAGATTGACTTTGCCTTGAGTGTTCTTGATGAATGCTGGATACTTGCTTATGAATCGTTGTTATCATCTTGCACTGAAATACTTTAAGAGCTGATTTCAGCTGGTGGAAGGCTAGATTTTATATATGAGATTGCATTTAACTCTTTCGATGATCTTGAAGAATACGATTCATTCAATTTCTTTCCAAGCAGCATTCCTCCATACTGCAACTCCTTATCGCACGCGATGATTCTCCTATACCTCTTGGTTGCAATCATTTTACTATCGTTAGTCTTCCTCTTACCCAAGATACTCTTCTAATTTAGTGCCCACTGCTTAAGGGGTAAGTAGTCTGATCTGAAGTTGCTTTCATCAACTGATATTATTACTGCATCCTCTCTTAAGAACTATGATAATAGTCGACTCACCCATAAGCGCTTGCTATTATAAGAAGGATCTCTATATTTAACATTCGCCGCCTCTGTCTTACCAAACTTCAAATAAAACTACTCTTTGAGAATTTTATGAATTGTTGAGATGCAAGGCACTTTGAATGTATACTTTAATGGCAAGCTCGTTTTCATTTCTTGCAATCGATTGTGAATATTTCTTCCAGTGCACTGATAAATCCCAACTTCTTCGATGCATTCGCCAACAGCAGCAACCAGCTGCTCATTATCTCTCTCCCTCCTCTTGCCAGATTTTTTTGGTTCTTAAGGATGCAATACTTTGGTTTTCAACTCATGCTTAAACTTCTCAACAGTTCTTGATACAAACTCTGCTGTCACTCGCAACTTCTTAGAAATTTACTTTGGCTTCAACTAATCTTCCATATACATTCTTACTATCTCAAGTCACTTATTTGCAAGCTTTGCTTCTCGAGGCTTTAAATAGGGATTGCTTTCTTAAAGATGATTAGAGTTTAGCTGCCTTGAATTTAAATCAGAGATAGAAATCCAGTTTGAATCAATTGCGTTGATTGCTTATCTTTAGATCCAGATATCTAAATATAATTTGCATTAGAGTGATTCTTAAATTTTAGATTATTCTACTTACCAACTTTGATTTGCGAAAATTATTTAAGAACTGCTCAAGGTATTAGCAGAGGGAATCGTCGTTGAGCAAGCTCTTCAAATCTATAACATCTTTCAAATATGCATCGATTCCTTCTAATGGCATCTATATGATCAAACCTCCTTGCAAGGAACCCACTTGAGGAGGAACCTCACCAGAGTTGAGCAGAATTCCTGTATTGTATGAATATTTTGCAGGAGCAACCACTTGCACGAAATTCTTTCCTAAAATCACAGGTCCCCACTTCGTAATTTGCTTATCTTAAACCTTGATTCAACTTTGCTTGATGTTTTGAAATAAATACTGGCTTAGATGATCGTCGCTGACGATCGAGTGTTGCGATAGCTCTTGCAAAGATTGCGATAGTTATTCAGATTGCTTGCTTGATTTTTTGGATCTCTGAGCTGCGTTCATTTTTATTTTAATTTTAATAAATCTAAATCACAATATCTATGAGTATTCTTTAAAATAATAATATATTTATTAAAATGAGTTATCTTCACTCTAATGCTAAGGAGCCTGCTGATGTTTCTTATTATAAGATTTACTTTCCTATGGTATTTAGTTTTGAATCGACATCGATTACTCAAATATAAGAAATGTATGGTAGAGGCGCAAGCGCTTTTTAAATTCTTTTAAATACCCTGCTCACTATTCATAAAAGTGGTCAACACAAAGCTAAGATGTTTGAAGGATCTATGTTGGCATTTTTGTTGATGTGCGATGATCTATGGAGCATGTGTATCAATAAAGTCTTAACGAAGCTTTACAATTCAAAAGACTCTCCTCATAATGATGTGATGCATATCATTTAGAAGGCTTACTCTTGCTTTGTTACTCAACCTTCAAAAGCTGCATAATCGTAACTCAAGAATTATAAGGGGAAAATTTCTAAAAACGATTATGAAATATTGGGAACTCGATACTCAGATTATGATGAATTTAGGAAAATGGTAGTTCCTCAATGCTAAATCAACAAGAAGTTGCACTATGTCAACAATGCTATCTTTTAAGACAAGAAAAACATCATTAATGTGTACAAACGAAAGGAAAAAGATAATGAGGAATCTTCCATGATGAAATTCGATCAAACTTTGAAAAGCTTGCTCAAGGTCACAGAAATTGAATTGAAAACAGTGTATGCTTAATTCTAAACTATTTATGATGCTCACATTAAGAACAGAGAAGCTTATGAGCAAAGAGTTTTTGCAAAGTTGCAAATAGATCCTTCAGTTAAGAATAAGAAAAAATCAAAGAAAAAATCTAATGCCAAGAAAAATCAAAATGTCACTACTCCTCATACAAACATACCACCACTTCCAAACACACCACCACTCAATTCTATCAATGAAATTCAAGAAGAAGAAAAGGGTGATGCTTCCAACAACTAAGAAGTTTATGAGCAGCAAAATCATGTGCAATTATACTATAGTTAAATGCACGATTAGACATGCCATTAGCAAATTTTAAATTTATTCACACAGCAGCGTTTGAATGACATCCACAATCAGTTTATCACTGCATTGAGCTAAAGCAAATTCCAATCTTAATAGACATCGTCAAGGTTTATTAGGATCATGAGCAGTTAAGTAAAAGGTTGTTGAAGCAATACAACAAGAAAATTGTTGAAAGTGCTTGCACACCTCTGACTTACTAAGAACAGTAGGATCAAATTGAAAAAATGATGAAGGACCTTTCAAAGGATTAATAGAGCATCACTGGTTCTTATGATTATTTCAGAGTTTTTACAAAAAAAGATCCTGTTCAACAAGCAAATTAAGTTAAATTTCAGGAGATCAGTTAAGACGCGGCTGAAAATTATATAACTTTGATGAAGCACCAATTGAAATTAGATTAAATTGAAGTCAACAAGGCCAGCTAAGGAAATGTTGCTGGAATAAATAATTTCCTTGATTATAAGGAGAAACAAAAAGTGAAACAAAAAGCAAAGAGAAAGCAACAGGATGAAGCCAAGAGATAAAGCAGCAAGTAAATTTGATGAACTAGAACCCTAAGGATTTGGGGGTTCCTGATAATACTTTTCAAGTTTAAAAAGATAAAACTGTGACGTTCTAGTTTCTCGATAGACGTTCTAACATAGAAATGAGTGATGGCAGTGTGCTTTCCAGATCATCTGCTCTTGAAAATTATCCTGATGACCATGCATACCTAAGATTTGAGTATGTCAAGGTCGCTCAAAAAACTATGAGAGAGTCATAGCTTTACATCCTATCGAGCATGAAAACATTTGCCCTCGATTGTTATGACTATATCACTCAATAATTGGAACCTTAAGCACAGATTAAATTTTCTGGATCACCTTCTTTGAGGAGACAAGCTACAGGCTAATGTACACTCCACACTACTTTTAAGAATAATAATTCAGCTACAAGATGCATGCATTTCAGATGCGCAGCAAGGCTATGATTTTCAATTTGAACAGTACTTTCAAAACATCTCTTATAATGGACCCAAGCAACTATTGTTATCTATCAGAAATTATGGGCTTGCTTGCAATTATCAATGATGCCCCTATGTTTCCCAATTCCACAGCTTTTGCAATGATGCTCTGTGGTTTGTTGTAAATGCATCCTCACTACTTTTTAAATGATTACTTTCTCAACCCACTAAGATTCCCTCTCATTGATGTTCTGAATTGGTGTGCGTTTGACAATAAGTCCAGGAGCTATAAAGTATCTCGCATTCAGTAACTTGAAATATTATTTGAGAGAGATCTCACCAGAGTAGAAAGTCTTTGCATGTTTCTTAAAAGCAATAAAGCATATTTTGAAGAGTTATTTAAGAACAAAGGCACTATATTCGTCGAACTGCTTTTTAAAAACTGCGACAATAAAATTCCTCAAAGTCACTTTGTAGTTATTAGATGCGATAAATTTGGTCAACTCTAATATATGAGCAATAGATACAACAAACTAACCAAACTTCCTGTTGAAATAAAGGACTTTGATGGTAAAAATACATGGATCAATAATCTCATTCTCGAACTGACTAAAGACTCTGGAATACGCGCAGGAAGTAAAATTGTATTTTGTATCAATATTTACTAATGCATAAGATACTTAAAGCCACAGCTATCAATTCTAGGAGGATAAGCAGACACTCGCATTCTGGCAAGAGAATTCTTTTAGAGATTTTTCAGTTGGTAAGTTTTGTTAAATTATTAATTACTATAGGTATTCCTGCAAAGAGTTGCCGTTTGCAATTGCTGACTTGAAACGCTCAATAGATTACTTAAAGACTCAGAACCTGCTGTCTCACTTATGAAAATGCTAGCGACATCGATTATAGTGATGAAGACAATGAAGCAACTGAGTTCATCAATCAAAGCCCTGAAGATATTCTCTCAATCAGCAATATTTAAGAGAAGTTGACAACTTTTTCAAACATAATGAAAGACCCTTCTCATTGTGCAAGTAAGTATACTGTTTTAACTAACTAATTACCTTAGGTTTTCATTGCAATAAATTAGCTGGTATTATCGATCCAAGAAGCTAACATACGATCCCTATCAAGTTATCGACTTAAGTTTATAACTAGCTGATACCATCTCTCTCTTTACCAAGCAATCTCGCTAACTTTAAAATGGATTACAATAAAAACTATTCAACTTCGGCAAGGATTTTTATGCGATGCTGAAAGCACAATTGGATAGTTCCATGATACAGTAGAATGCCAATTTGTATTATTGGCATAGTGAAAGGTAAGATTTGTTATTATTTAAAGCATGTTATATTTTAGGCTTGGAGAGATTTTAACTGATAGGAGGTAATTCAATATCGAGCAACTAAACGTTCAACTTCCTTCAGACTTAAGAGCCGCGATTGAGACCACGAAATTTATGGCATCAACTTAAAAAGCTAAAGCAGCCTTTGCCACCTATATAAACCAAAATTTGCATTCTCACACGCTACCAAGAGGATTTCTGTGATGTGGTTTAGAATCAAATTCTCTTACCAATCGAGTTGCCTACCACAAAAAATATCTCTAAAGAAGAGTCTACTTTTCATGTAAATCCCATGATATGCAAGCTTAGCAAATTGTTTCCTTAATTGGTTTACAAATAAAATACGATTCAGCAAACTTTAGAGTAAGTTAGTTCTCTCTAAAATTTATTTAGATCTTAAACTCGTGAAGTTGGGGCTCGTGAGAGCATCCTTGGCAAGAGACTTAATAATCCTAGCGATTAATACTCTCAGAACAGGTCCAGTCAAAGTTAGTTAAGCCAAATCAAGCACGAGTCTTCTGCTTTATAG
The DNA here is from genome assembly GCA_000711775.1 of Oxytricha trifallax. Classification (NCBI taxonomy): domain Eukaryota; phylum Ciliophora; class Spirotrichea; order Sporadotrichida; family Oxytrichidae; genus Oxytricha; species Oxytricha trifallax. The sequence goes on from ARYC01019523.1 coordinate 30,841, forward strand.
CAATATCAAAGATACTATGGGTCTCAAAACAATTAGTTTGGACTATGTAATTAGTCGCAGCAAAACAGCTTTATTATGCAGTAAAACTACTCTTAATAGTAAACCCCATATCAACAATTCCCACAAACACCCCATAATAGAAACTCAAACATCTAGATCCAGCTGAACAATAATCAGGATTAGATTAATAATAACGCAACGGATTGCTCGTCCAAGAATATGAACTCGTCAGACAACAGCTAAGGAGGAAACTAAGAAAATAATATGAGTCATTCTATCGGTAGCTCCTCTAGCTCATAAATCACCAGTGTGAAAAGTGATTAGAAATAAGGTTACTTACAAGGCTAAACTTCCAGAAAAAGGTTGAAGAGGAATAGCATCAGGAGATCTAGTTCTAATGAAGATTCTAAGCATTAGGATTAAGTAAACTAATAGTTAAACATAGATGAAGCTGACTCTAACCACAGAAAAACCTAAATTGAATCGAGTCATTCAAACAAAAGTCAGAAGATAGAATAAGATGAAGAATATATCTTAAGACACTCTTAAGATGAGTAAAACTCCTAGCCAAATAATTCAAATGTTCTAGGATTGACCGACACAAGACGCTCATCAAAGTGCATTCTTCGCTTATCCTGAAAATCCTTCTACTCCAAACAAATTTCAACAATTAGTAGTCGATTTGATGCAACCAACTTAATAAGCCGATTAGGAGACAGAAAGCTTAGTTTAATTACGAGATTCGATTCCAGTCCCCAACTTGAATAGATAAAGCTAGAATAGCTAATAATAACTACCAAAAACCCCATATTTGACCAATCCTTGCTTTTCTAAAGTCACTTCTCCAAATCCTTACGATTCAAATTTCATTGGTTCTAACAATTAAGGTGCCCAGTTTCTGATTTAATCCCATGATCAGGGTTATGAAAATTGCAGCAATAATCTTATTTAATAACCTCTCAATCTA
>ARYC01019524.1:0-35271 GCA_000711775.1 Oxytricha trifallax
ATCCTTACACTCGAACAACGATGATAGAATATCATTGAGAATTTACTTTAAAAGAGTTCAAGACTCCTTTTATATCTTTGACGAAAAGAGAAATGTGGCTATTCTATAAAAAGATACATAGAATTTAGCTTAGTTAATTTTATGCATACGAGTTGATATAAGTACTATGTCAATGTAAAAGCAAATTTAACAGAGCTCTTATACGAGGAGTTTTAAGATATAATAATACAGGCAGGTCTTCAAATTATCAAACAAGTAATTGAACCTCCATCGTTTCTTAATATCTTTGCCTATTTTTTTAGTTAGCAATGAAAACATTTAATTAAGTTGGGTCAGATATTTATGACTGACTGCTTGACTGCACGCACGCACAATTTACTTTCAATAATCTTAAGAGAGGGACAAAAACCTCTTGGAAATGAAAGATTGAATAGAGACAAAGAGATAAAAATTGTTTCATTTAAATGTATATTGTTATACTCAAGTAATATATCTTCGATCCCTCTCCTTATTATATTATTAGCTAAAGATTACCTAACATGTAAAATGACTTTATAACGAATTTAAAGAATTTACTAGTTTTTAATACAAGTACGATGAAAGAATAATTGATATCATATGCATTCAGTTAGTCCGTTTAAATTGCAACTGTTTTAATAATATTTTAATGGCGATTCATTCAACTTTCAAAATGAAGTAAAGGTGTTTAGAGTCTCTAAGTAGCTGAGTTATAAAGTTTAATTGCTTGGCATGTGTTAAGAAATATTGATGAAAGAATTACGTAGACGCATTTTAAGCAAATTATTTTCTTAAATCTCATTCTTATAAAAATTCAAATCATAATCTTGCAAGAATTGACATGGTTCCCGTCGGCAGATATGAAAACGCAAAGATAAAGCATTGTAGAGATAGTTAATTCTATTGATGCTTGACAATTCAATTTAGCCGAAACATAGTCATAGCCTCGAAATCTTAATTTCAATGTGAACCTTTAACAAAAGTAAAATCTCAAAATTACAAGATTTGCTAACTTTTGGAAATCCTTACACTCGAACAACGATGATAGAATATCATTGAGAATTTACTTTAAAAGAGTTCAAGACTCCTTTTATATCTTTGACGAAAAGAGAAATGTGGCTATTCTATAAAAAGATACATAGAATTTAGCTTAGTTAATTTTATGCATACGAGTTGATATAAGTACTATGTCAATGTAAAAGCAAATTTAACAGAGCTCTTATACGAGGAGTTTTAAGATATAATAATACAGGCAGGTTCTTCAAATTATCAAACAAGTAATTGAACCTCCATCGTTTCTTAATATCTTTGCCTATTTTTTTAGTTAGCAATGAAAACATTTAATTAAGTTGGGTCAGATATTTATGACTGACTGCTTGACTGCACGCACGCACAATTTACTTTCAATAATCTTAAGAGAGGGACAAAAACCTCTTGGAAATGAAAGATTGAATAGAGACAAAGAGATAAAAATCGTTTCATTTAAATGTATATTGTTATACTCACGTAATAAATCTATATCCCTCTCCTTATTCTATTATTAGCTTAAGATTACCTAACAAGTAAAATGACTTTATTACGTATTTATAGAATTTAATAGTTTTTAACACAAGCATTATAATAGAATAATAGATATCATATGCATTCAGTTAGACTGTTTAAATTGCAAAGGTTTAAGTGATTATTTAGTGACAATTAATTCAACTTTTAAAATGAAGTTAAGGTATTAAGAGTCTCGAATGAGCTGAGTTATAAAGTTTAATTGCTTGGCATGTGTTGAAAAAGAAATATTGATGAAAGAATTACGTCTTCGCATATTAATCAAATTATTGTCTTAAATCTCATTCTTATAAAAGTTCAAATCATAATTTTGCAAGAATTGACATGGTTCCCGTCGGCCAGATATGAAAACGCAAAGATAAAGCATTGTAAAGATAGTAAATTTTATTGAGGCTTGAAAATTCAATTTAGCCGAAACATAGTCATAGCCTCGAAATCTTAATTTCAATGTGAACCATTAACAATAGCCGAATGTCAAAATTTCAAGATTTGCTAACTTTTGGAAATCCTTACACTCGAACAACGATGATAGAATATCATTGAGAATTTACTTTAAAAGAGTTCAAGACTCCTTTTATATCTTTGACGAAAAGAGAAATGTGGCTATTCTATAAAAAGATACATAGAATTTAGCTTAGTTAATTTTATGCATACGAGTTGATATAAGTACTATGTCAATGTAAAAGCAAATTTAACAGAGCTCTTATACGAGGAGTTTTAAGATATAATAATACAGGCAGGTTGCTTCAAATTATCAAACAAGTAATTGAACCTCCATCGTTTCTTAATATCTTTGCCTATTTTTTTAGTTAGCAATGAAAACATTTAATTAAGTTGGGTCAGATATTTATGACTGACTGCTTGACTGCACGCACGCACAATTTACTTTCAATAATCTTAAGAGAGGGACAAAAACCTCTTGGAAATGAAAGATTGAATAGAGAAAGAGATAAAAATTGTTTCATTTAAATGTATATTGTTATACTCAAGTAATATATCTTCGATCCCTCTCCTTATTATATTATTAGCTAAAGATTACCTAACATGTAAAATGACTTTATTACGTATTTATAGAATTTAATAGTTTTTAAAACACAAGCATTATAATAGAATAATCGATATCATATGCATTCAGTTAGTCCGTATAAATGGCAACTGTTTTAATTATATTTTAATGGCGATTCATTCAACATTTAAAATGAAGTAAAGGTGTTTAGAGTCTCTAAGTAGCTGAGTTATAAAGTTTAATTGCTTGGCATGTGTTGAAAAAGAAATATTGATGAATGAATTACGTCAACGCATTTTAAGCAAAATTATTTTCTTAAATCTCATTCTTAGAAAGTTCAAATCATAATCTTGCAAGAATTGACATGGTTCCCGTCGGCAGATATGAAAACGCAAAGATAAAGCATTGTAAAGATAGTAAATTCTATTGAAGCTTGAAAATTCAATTTAGCCGAAACATAGTCATAGCCTCGAAATCTTAATTTCAATGTGAACCATTAAGAAAAGTCGAATGTCAAAATTACAAGATTTGCTAACTTTTGGAAATCCTTACACTCGAACAACGATGATAAGAATATCATTGAGAATTTACTTTGAATGAGTTCAAGACTCCTTTTATATCTTTGAAGAAAAGAGAAATGTGGCTATTCTATAAAAAGATACATAGAACTTAGCTTAGTTAATTTTATGCATACGAGATGATATAAGTACTATGTCAATGTAAAAGCAAATTTAACAGAGCTCTTATACGAGGAGTTTTAAGATATAATAATACAGGCAGGTTCTTCAAAATATCAAACAAGTAATTGAACCTCCATCGTTTCTTAATATCTTTGACTATTTTTTTAGTTAGCAATGAAAACATTTAATTAAGTTGGCTCAGATATTTATAATGAACTTACTGCACGCACGCACAATTTACCTTCAATAATCTTAAGAGAGGGACAAAAACCTCTTGGAAATGAAAGATTGAATAGAGACAAAGAGATAAAAATCGTTTCATTTAAATGTATATTGTTATACTCAAGTAATAAATCTAGATCCCTCTCCTTATTATATTATTAGCTAAAGATTACCTAACATGTAAAATGACTTTATTACGTATTTATAGAATTTAATAGTTTTAACACAAGCATTATAATAGAATAATCGATATCATATGCATTCAGTTAGTCCGTATAAATGGCAACTGTTTTAATTATATTTTAATGGCGATTCATTCAACATTTAAAATGAAGAAAAGGTGTTTAGAGTCTCTAAGGAGCTGAGTTATAAAGTTTAATTGATTGGCATGTGTTGAAAAAGAAACATTGATGAAAGAATTACGTCAACGCATATTAAAAAAATTAATGTCATAAATCTCATTCTTAGAAAAGTTCAAATCATAATCTTGCAAGAATTGACATGGTTCCCGTCGGCAGATATGAAAACGCAAAGATAAAGCATTCAAAACCCCAAAACCCCTTAGTGAGGTTTATAAGTGCTTTGATTTGTAGGGTATAGTTGGGGCCTTATTGGGGTTAGTAGAGAAATTAGGCCAATTTGCAAAATGAGAAATAGAAATTAGCCAAATTTAGGGTCTATTTATGATGAGAAATATTTAGATTTACTGCTTAAGCTTAGGTATGTACGAGTATTAATATAGACTAAGTCAAACCAGTAATGAATTATACAGCTATAGCAAAGCTCCTGCGCAAGAGTGCCTCAACAGTTAGGTATCATTGCTTGTTGGCTGTTTAGCATTATAATTCAGACACATGAAAGCATCCTGCAAGAAAATAAAAGTTCTCACAGCACCATATTGACTACCTCTGCGATTCGAAGACTTAAAGTATTGGGCACACTTTCCACTAGACTAGCGAGCTGTGATGTTTCATCGCAAGTTTCCTGACATGCGTAACTCTCCTTAAACTATAGCCAACATTTATAAAAGAAATGGTATTACTATCAAGACTGTCAACAGAGTGAAGAGAGTGATTGATTTTACAGTGCCATTTTATAGTAATAATTTAAACTATATATATGATTAAATGCAGAGAGCTATTACTAATAACATCAAGTTCATACACGCTGATGAAGCTGTGTTTACCTGCAACACCTTTATTAATAAGTCTTGGTATAAGAAGTATGATAATATAGAAGTCTACGATGAGAAAGTAAAGGTTGTAACCCATGCAATTTTAGCAGGTATTAGTGAAGACTCTGGCTTAGAAAGTTATGTTATTCATCCTCGCTCTATTAAGAGAGTAGTACATAGAGTTCCTACATAAGCTGAGAGATAAATACAACGATTAAGAGATCATCCTGTTTGTTGAAAACCTCTCAGTTCATAAGACTAAGGAGTCTAAGAAAGCTTATGAAGAGTTAAACATTACTCCTGTATACAATGTTCCTTACAGCCAATAATTTAATGGAATTGAATTCTACTGGAGTTAAATCAAAACCCACTACAAGAAACTGCTGCTATATCACCTAATGCATGACTTGCCTATAGATACAGTAGACCTGATTCAGAGTAGCTGCAAGAGAGTAAACATAAATAAGACAACAGTTTGTGCGAGAGAAGGAAGAATGAATGATTATAAATAAGTTTTAGATTTAAATGAACGAATAAGTTCACATATTAAACTAACCCATAAAGGGGTTTCGCTTTTCTTTCTTCTCCTCTTCTTATGGCTTGCTTGGGCCCATATTTCTTCTCTTTGTGCCAGCTCCTGCATCTATGTTCATTTCTACTGACTTTTAAACATCTTTATAAAGTCTCTTGCTCACTTCATAAATAGTCTATGACTTTCTCTCTCTGTGAACCTTCGCATGCTCTTTCATCAGGAATATACCAGTTCCAGGTTTCCCTACAAAGTTATGTGTCAAAGCTTACTAGAGAGATATGGATGCTTCTGAAGCTCCGCAAACCAGGTCTCGCTTATTAGTAAGCCTTGCTTCTTTTAATCATCAGGAGAAATAGAGTAGCGTTTCTTGTGAGCTTCTTCAATGATCTCTCAGAGATAGCTCTCTCTTAAAGTGCCAAGAACACCAAAGAAGAAGCTCCTTACTGGAAGTTTGTTAGAGAGTTGTTTCTTAATAGGAAGATAAACTTCCAACTCTTCATCTTTCATCGCATCATCGTAAAGATTAGTCACTGAAATCTCTGGGTAGTTTGGTATTTCTATCAACTTAATTTCATTGTTATTGAAGGCTTTCTTCTCATCACAGAGTATCGCTCTTAGAAATGAGATTTTGGTACCTTCCATCGTTGGAAGGAATAAACCCACTATAGTATATGATTAAGTATATGTCACATGCTTACCATGCTAAGTGAGGTATCGATAGAGATCTTCCTTGCTTCTAAATCTTGAGATCATTTCTTAAGCTCCAACCCTCTTCATTGCAGTACTTATAGATTCCATCCTTGGTCCTTCTCTTCTTATTGAATTTCAAATTATAATATATAGAGTTCTGGATCCTACTATTAAAAATCTTAGTATTAAATATGGGCATCTTATAGGAGGTCAACCTGGTAAGGATACGTGGAGAAAGCTGGCAGAAGCTGTAACAAACTTCAGAGATGGAGCTCCATTATTATCAATTTAGTTCCATTAAATTAGTACTAAATTTGTTTAAATTTAATTAGTACCGGTACTAAATTCGTTTAAATTTAATTGGTACCAATTTAATAGTACCAAAACCTAATTAGAACCTAGTTTTAATCCAGTGAGGTTTTAATGGAAAAGTTCCAATCTGGTTTAAAACTTAATTGGTACCAGTACCAAACTGAACTTTATCTGAGTTAGTACCAGAATCAAAATTATTAAGAGTAAAATTACGAAAATTATACTTATAAACTGAGTATAAATATGAAGTCTTAGAGCTTAGATAAAACCATCATTAATGCTGTTGCAACTCCTATATAGTCCAGATATAGCTAAAGAGGTTTTAAGATCTTTATAATAGAAATTTAAATTTGAATTTAAACATGGCGGTCAACTTAAATCGTAGAGCAGCACTTTTAGGAGCAGGTCAATCAATGCTCAACTTTGGCTCCACTAAAAAGCCTGAAATCATTTATGTTGAGAGGGAGGTAGAGCTAAGAGCTCTTGAATTTGAAGCAGAGGTTTTTATCATAGAAGTATTAAACCAGAGGGAGAGCGCAGAGATAGGGGTTTAAACTTAAATTGATTATGTTGAGGAGCTAAAAGAACAGCAACCAATCGAAAAGATAAAAACATTTTTATGTTAAGACTGTTAGAATCATTTCTCAACAGAACAAAGCTTGAAGAGACACCTTAAAGAGGTACACTCTGGCAAAGCCAAGATATATTTCAAGCATGAGAAAGTGGATGGAAGGTACTAATGCACAACTTGTAATAAGTCTTATACTCACTCTGCAAAAGTTAAGAAGCACATGCAAAAGCATCACCTCAGTGAATTCTTGATTTAAGATTAAGAGACACAAAAACTTGTGCCAGCTAAAAGAAAATCAAATACTCTCGAATCTTAAAGAGAGTTACAGGAGAAGCTCAAGAGACAGAAAAGATAAGAATCGATGAACTAACCTGCAGGCAATACAATTCTAGCATGCTTCCAAGCAAAAGCTATGAGCATTCCTGCATTGAATGCAATTAATCTAAGTGGTTGTATTGAGAATTACTTGCATATAAGTGTTCCTAACAAAGCAAAGCTTATAGTGGTTGATGAGTATGCATACAAGGTGTACCCTTTCAGCTATCTCCTTAAGAACGAGCAATACTAAAATGAGTTTGCTAACGAATATATGATTCTTAGAGAGGCATAGAGAAAAGATTGCAAGAACTTGCTTAAGCTAGATGGTGTTAATTTAAGCTATGGTTTTATCGCACTGAGACTTAAGAAATGTGAAATGACTCTGAGAGATTATTTATATCATAACAGATACCCAGATGATTTGAATGATATACTATCAGATATGATATAGGGTGTCAAGGAGTTGCATTAACTTGGATATGTTCACAGAGATTTGAAACCTGAAAATGTAATGCTGAACCTCTGCCGTTTAGAAGTCGTAGTTATCGATTTCAATAGAGCCTTAAGATAAGAGATAGTAACTTTAGCAAAGGTTCTTGGCACTCCTGGCTACTTCCCAATAAGAGAGAAGTGGACGAATGGATCAGTTTAGTGGGATGTATGGGCAGTAGCTGCTATAATTTTAGAGAGTGACATGGAATGCATGTCTTACTATGGTACCAAATAAGAGAAATAATCAATAAGTTTAGCGAGTAAGCATATAAATCAGGACGATATCTGCAAAGAAATCAAACAGATTGTAGACATGATAATTGTAAGAGCACCATCATATCCAAGATAATCCTTAGACGATATACTTGAACCACTATAGAGAGCAAGATTCAAGAGATACAATAAAGACAAGCAGATAAAATTTGTTTGAGTTAAATCGCCTAATAATTATTAAATATACTTAAAATTCACATAAAACCTGCACTTTCTCTACTAACCCCAATAAGACCCCAACTATACCCTACAAATCAAAGCACTTATAAACCTCACTAAGGGGTTTTGGGGTTTTGATTGTAGAGTTAGTAAATTATATTGAGGCTTGAAAATTCAATTTAGCCGAAACATAGTCATAGCCTCGAAATCTTAATTTCAATATGAACCTTTAACAAAAGCCGAATGTCAAAATTACAAGATTTGCTAACTTTTGGAAATCCTTACACTCGAACAACGATGATAGAATATCATTGAGAATTTACTTTAAAAGAGTTCAAGACTCCTTTTATATCTTTGACGAAAAGAGAAATGTGGCTATTCTATAAAAAGATACATAGAACTTAGCTTAGTTAATTTTATGCATACGAGATGATATAAGTACTATGTCAATGTAAAAGCAAATTTAACAAAGCTCTTATACGAGGAGTTTTAAGATTTAATAATACAGGCAGGTTCTTCAAATTATCAAACAAGTAATTGAACGTCCCTCGTTTCTTAATATCTTTGCCTATTTTTTTAGTTAGCAATGAAAACATTTAATTAAGTTGGCTCAGGTATTTATGATTAACTCACTGCTTGCACGGCAAGCACGCACAATTTACTTTCAATAATCTTAAGAGAGGGACAAAAACCTCTTGGAAATGAAAGATTGAATAGAGACAAAGAGATAAAAATTGTTTCATTTAAATGTATATTGTTATACTCAAGTAATATATCTTCGATCCCTCTCCTTATTATATTATTAGCTAAAGATTACCTAACATGTAAAATGACTTTATTACGTATTTATAGAATTTAATAGTTTTTAACACAAGCATTATAATAGAATAATCGATATCATATGCATTCAGTTAGTCCGTTTAAATTGCAACTGTTTTAATTATATTTTAATGGCGATTCATTCAACTTTTAAAATGAAGTAAAGGTGTTTAGAGTCTCTAATGAGCTGAGTTATAAAGTTTAATTGCTTGGCATGTGTTGAAAAAGAAACATTGATGAAAGAATTACGTCTTCGCATATTAAAACAAATTATTGTCTTAAATCTCATTCTTATAAAAGTTCAAATCATAATCTTGCAAGAATTGACATGGTTCCCGTCGGCAGATATGAAAACGCAAAGATAAAGCATTGTAGAGATAGTAAATTATATTGAGGCTTGAAAATTCAATTTAGCCGAAACATAGTCATAGCCTCGAAATCTTAATTTCAATGTGAACCTTTAACAAAAGCCGAATGTCAAAATTTCAAGATTTGCTAACTTTTGGAAATCCTTACACTCGAACAACGATGATAGAATATCATTGAGAATTTACTTTAAAAGAGTTCAAGACTCCTTTTATATCTTTGACGAAAAGAGAAATGTGGCTATTCTATAAAAAGATACATAGAACTTAGCTTAGTTAATTTTATGCATACGAGATGATATAAGTACTATGTCAATGTAAAAGCAAATTTAACAGAGCTCTTATACGAGGAGTTTTAAGATTTAATAATACAGGAAGGTTCGTCAAGTTATCAAACAAGTAAATGAACGTCCCTCGTATCTTAATATCTTTGCCTATTTTTTTAGTTAGCAATGAAAACATTTAATTAAGTTGGCTCAGGTATTTATAATTAACTTACTGCACGCACGCACAATTTACCTTCAATAATCTTAAGAGAGGGACAAAAACCTCTTGGAAATGAAAGATTGAATAGAGACAAAGAGATAAAAATCGTTTCATTTAAATGTATATTGTTATACTCACGTAATAAATCTATATCCCTCTCCTTATTCTATTATTAGCTAAAGATTACCTAACATGTAAAATGACTTTATTACGTATTTATAGAATTTAATAGTTTTTAACACAAGCATTATAATAGAATAATCGATATCATATGCATTCAGTTAGTCCGTATAAATGGCAACTGTTTTAATTATATTTTAATGGCGATTCATTCAACATTTAAAATGAAGTAAAGGTGTTTAGAGTCTCTAAGTAGCTGAGTTATAAAGTTTAATTGCTTGGCATGTGTTGAAAAAGAAATATTGATGAATGAATTACGTCAACGCATTTTAAGCAAATTATTTTCTTAAATCTCATTCTTATAAAAGTTCAAATCATAATCTTGCAAGAATTGACATGGTTCCCGTCGGCAGATATGAAAACGCAAAGATAAAGCATTGTAAAGATAGTAAATTCTATTGAAGCTTGAAAATTCAATTTAGCCGAAACATAGTCATAGCCTCGAAATCTTAATTTCAATGTGAACCATTAAGAAAAGTCGAATGTCAAAATTACAAGATTTGCTAACTTTTGGAAATCCTTACACTCGAACAACGATGATAAGAATATCATTGAGAATTTACTTTGAATGAGTTCAAGACTCCTTTTATATCTTTGAAGAAAAGAGAAATGTGGCTATTCTATAAAAAGATACATAGAACTTAGCTTAGTTAATTTTATGCATACGAGATGATATAAGTACTATGTCAATGTAAAAGCAAATTTAACAGAGCTCTTATACGAGGAGTTTTAAGATATAATAATACAGGCAGGTTCTTCAAAATTATCAAACAAGTAATTGAACCTCCATCGTTTCTTAATATCTTTGCCTATTTTTTTAGTTAGCAATGAAAACATTTAATTAAGTTGGCTCAGGTATTTATAATTAACTTACTGCACGCACGCACAATTTACCTTCAATAATCTTAAGAGAGGGACAAAAACCTCTTGGAAATGAAAGATTGAATAGAGACAAAGAGATAAAAATCGTTTCATTTAAATGTATATTGTTATACTCAAGTAATATATCTTCGATCCCTCTCCTTATTATATTATTAGCTAAAGATTACCTAACATGTAAAATGACTTTATTACGTATTTATAGAATTTAATAGTTTTTAACACAAGCATTATAATAGAATAATCGATATCATATGCATTCAGTTAGTCCGTATAAATGGCAACTGTTTTAATTATATTTTAATGGCGATTCATTCAACATTTAAAATGAAGTAAAGGTGTTTAGAGTCTCTAAGTAGCTGAGTTATAAAGTTTAATTGCTTGGCATGTGTTGAAAAAGAAATATTGATGAATGAATTACGTCAACGCATTTTAAGCAAATTATTGTCTTAAATCTCATTCTTATAAAAGTTCAAATCATAATCTTGCAAGAATTGACATGGTTCCCGTCGGCAGATATGAAAACGCAAAGATAAAGCATTGTAAAGATAGTAAATTCTATTGAAGCTTGAAAATTCAATTTAGCCGAAACATAGTCATAGCCTCGAAATCTTAATTTCAATGTGAACCATTAAGAAAAGTCGAATGTCAAAATTACAAGATTTGCTAACTTTTGGAAATCCTTACACTCGAACAACGATGATAAGAATATCATTGAGAATTTACTTTGAATGAGTTCAAGACTCCTTTTATATCTTTGAAGAAAAGAGAAATGTGGCTATTCTATAAAAAGATACATAGAACTTAGCTTAGTTAATTTTATGCATACGAGATGATATAAGTACTATGTCAATGTAAAGGCAAATTTAACAAAGCTCTTATACGAGGAGTTTTAAGATATAATAATACAGGCAGGTTCTTAAAATTCTCAAACAAGTAATTGAACGTCTCTCGCATCTTAATATCTTTGACAACTTATTTAGTTAGCAATGAAAAAATTTAATTAAGTTGGCTCAGATATTTATGACTGACTGCTTGACTGCACGCACGCACAATTTACTTTCAATAATCTTAAGAGAGGGACAAAAACCTCTTGGAAATGAAAGATTGAATAGAGACAAAGAGATAAAATTGTTTCATTTAAATGTATATTGTTATACTCACGTAACATATCTTAGATCCTTCTCCTTATTCTATTATTAGCTTAAGATTACCTAACAAGTAAAATGACTTTATTACGTATTTATAGAATTTAATATTTTTAACACAAGCATTATAATAGAATAATCGATATCATATGCATTCAGTTAGTCCGTATAAATGGCAACTGTTTTAATTATATTTTAATGGCGATTCATTCAACATTTAAAATGAAGTAAAGGTGTTTAGAGTCTCTAAGTAGCTGAGTTATAAAGTTTAATTGCTTGGCATGTGTTGAAAAAGAAATATTGATGAATGAATTACGTCAACGCATTTTAAGCAAAATTATTTTCTTAAATCTCATTCTTATAAAAGTTCAAATCATAATCTTGCAAGAATTGACATGGTTCCCGTCGGCAGATATGAAAACGCAAAGATAAAGCATTGTAAAGATAGTAAATTCTATTGAAGCTTGAAAATTCAATTTAGCCGAAACATAGTCATAGCCTCGAAATCTTAATTTCAATGTGAACCATTAAGAAAAGTCGAATGTCAAAATTACAAGATTTGCTAACTTTTGGAAATCCTTACACTCGAACAACGATGATAAGAATATCATTGAGAATTTACTTTGAATGAGTTCAAGACTCCTTTAATATCTTTGAAGAAAAGAGAAATGTGGCTATTCTATAAAAAGATACATAGAACTTAGCTTAGTTAATTTTATGCATACGAGATGATATAAGTACTATGTCAATGTAAAAGCAAATTTAACAAAGCTCTTATACGAGGAGTTTTAAGATATAATAATACAGGCAGGTTCTTAAAAATATCAAACAAGTAATTGAACCTCCATCGCATCTTAATATCTTTGACAACTTATTTAGTTAGCAATGAAAAAATTTAATTAAGTTGGCTCAGATATTTATGACTGACTGCTTGACTGCACGCACGCACATTTACTTTCAATAATCTTAAGAGAGGGACAAAAACCACTTGGAAATGAAAGATTGAATAGAGACAAAGAGATAAAAATCGTTTCATTTAAATGTATATTGTTATACTCACGTAATAAATCTAGATCCCTCTCCTTATTCCATTATAAAATAAAGACTACCTAACAAGTAAAATGACCTTATTACATATTTAAAGAATTTAATAGTTTTTAACACAAGCACGATAAAAGAATAATCGATATCATAAGCATTCAGTTAGTCCGTATAAATGGCAACTGTTTTAATTATATTTTAATGGCGATTCATTCAACATTTAAAATGAAGTAAAGGTGTTTAGAGTCTCTAAGTAGCTGAGTTATAAAGTTTAATTGCTTGGCATGTGTTGAAAAAGAAAAATTGATGAAAGAATTACGTCAACGCATTTTAAGCAAATTATTGTCTTAAATCTCATTCTTATAAAAGTTCAATCATAATCTTGCAAGAATTGACATGGTTCCCGTCGGCAGATATGAAAACGCAAAGATAAAGCATTGTAAAGATAGTAAATTCTATTGAAGCTTGAAAATTCAATTTAGCCGAAACATAGTCATAGCCTCGAAATCTTAATTTCAATGTGAACCATTAAGAAAAGTCGAATGTCAAAATTACAAGATTTGCTAACTTTTGGAAATCCTTACACTCGAACAACGATGATAAGAATATCATTGAGAATTTACTTTGAAGAGTTCAAGACTCCTTTTATATCTTTGAAGAAAAGAGAAATGTGGCTATTCTATAAAAAGATACATAGAACTTAGCTTAGTTAATTTTATGCATACGAGATGATATAAGTACTATGTCAATGTAAAAGCAAATTTAACAGAGCTCTTATACGAGGAGTTTTAAGATATAATAATACAGGCAGGTTCTTCAAATTATCAAACAAGTAAATGAACCTCCATCGTTTCTTAATATCTTTGCCTATTTTTTTAGTTAGCAATGAAAACATTAATTAAATTGGCTCAGGTATTTATAAACAACTTACTGCACGCACGCACAATTTACCTTCAATAATCTTAAGAGAGGGACAAAAACCTCTTGGAAATGAAAGATTGAATAGAGACAAAGAGATAAAAATCGTTTCATTTAAATGTATATTGTTATACTCAAGTAATAAATCTAGATCCCTCTCCTTATTATATTATTAGCTAAAGATTACCTAACATGTAAAATGACTTTATTACGTATTTATAGAATTTAATAGTTTTTAACACAAGCATTATAATAGAATAATCGATATCATATGCATTCAGTTAGTCCGTATAAATGGCAACTGTTTTAATTATATTTTAATGGCGATTCATTCAACATTTAAAATGAAGTAAAGGTGTTTAGAGTCTCTAAGTAGCTGAGTTATAAAGTTTAATTGCTTGGCATGTGTTGAAAAAGAAATATTGATGAATGAATTACGTCAACGCATTTTAAGCAAATTATTTTCTTAAATCTCATTCTTAGAAAAGTTCAAATCATAATCTTGCAAGAATTGACATGGTTCCCGTCGGCAGATATGAAAACGCAAAGATAAAGCATTGTAAAGATAGTAAATTCTATTGAAGCTTGAAAATTCAATTTAGCCGAAACATAGTCATAGCCTCGAAATCTTAATTTCAATGTGAACCATTAAGAAAAGTCGAATGTCAAAATTACAAGATTTGCTAACTTTTGGAAATCCTTACACTCGAACAACGATGATAAGAATATCATTGAGAATTTACTTTGAAAGAGTTCAAGACTCATTTTATATCTTTGACGAAAAGAGAAATGTGGCTATTCTATAAAAAGATACATAGAACTTAGCTTAGTTAATTTTATGCATACGAGATGATATAAGTACTATGTCAATGTAAAAGCAAATTTAACAGAGCTCTTATACGAGGAGTTTTAAGATATAATAATACAGGCAGGTTCTTCAAGTTATCAAACAAGTAAATGAACGTCCCTCGTTTCTTAATATCTTTGCCTATTTTTTTAGTTAGCAATGAAAACATTAATTAAATTTGCTCAGGTATTTATGACAGACTGCTTGACTGCACGCACGCACAATTTACTTTCAATAATCTTCAGAGAGGGACTAAAACCTCTTGGAAATGAAAGATTGAATAGAGACAAAGAGATAAAAATTGTTTCATTTAAATGTATATTGTTATACTCAAGTAATATATCTTCGATCCCTCTCCTTATTATATTATTAGCTAAAGATTACCTAACATGTAAAATGACTTTATTACGTATTTATAGAATTTAATAGTTTTTAACCAAGCATTATAATAGAATAATCGATATCATATGCATTCAGTTAGTCCGTATAAATGGCAACTGTTTTAAAGATATTTTAATGGCGATTCATTCAACTTTCAAAATAAAATAAAGGTATTTAGAGTCTCGAAGGAGCTGAATTATAAAGTTTAATTGCTTGGCATGTGTTGAAAAAGAAATATTGATGAAAGAATTACGTCAACGCATTTTAAGCACATTATTTTCTTAAATCTCATTCTTATAAAAATTCAAATCATAATCTTGCAAGAATTGACATGGTTCCCGTCGGCAGATATGAAAACGCAAAGATAAAGCATTGTAGAGATAGTAAATTCTATTGAAGCTTGAAAATTCAATTTAGCCGAAACATAGTCATAGCCTCGAAATCTTAATTTCAATGTGAACCTTTAACAAAAGTCGAATGTCAAAATTACAAGATTTGCTAACTTTTGGAAATCCTTACACTCGAACAACGATGATAAGAATATCATTGAGAATTTACTTTGAATGAGTTCAAGACTCCTTTTATATCTTTGACGAAAAGAGAAATGTGGCTATTCTATAAAAAGATACATAGAACCTGCTTAGTTAATTTGGGGGGGGAAGTTTCCTGCACTGGTTTATGATAAAAAATAAATTTTAGGGAAGTTTCCTGCACTTTTTTTAATTTTTTAATTTTTAATATTTTTTAATTAAATTAATATTTATAACAACTATCAACCAACATCAGGACTAATTTTAACATTTTAATTATACTTTAATTTATTAATCAATAGTCAATTTCTCTCTTCAGATTCCAAAAACTCTGACATTTTTCATATGATATTTGTAGGTTCTGTCTCTTAATTATTATATTATTTTACTATAGTAATTCCAATATTGTATGCAATTATTAGTGTAATTCTGATTCAATTTATCTTGTTCTTACCATGCCTATATAATGTTAGACTAAATCTTCTTGAGATACTTCAATGATGAACAATATGCTGTTAATATTTAATGGGTCATAAAAATATAAAATTTGTTTATTTAAGTAAAATTTATTAAATTTAGCATAAAGAAAAAAACAGTGCAGGAAACTTCCTCGAGTGCAGGAAACTTCCCCCCCCGTTAATTTTATGCATACGAGATGATATAAGTACTATGTCAATGTAAAAGCAAATTTAACAGAGCTCTTATACGAGGAGTTTTAAGATATAATAATACAGGCAGGTTCTTCAAATTATCAAACAAGTAATTGAACGTCCCTCGTTTCTTAATATCTTTGACTATTTTTTAGTTAGCAATGAAAACATTTAATTAAGTTGGCTCAGATATTTATGACTGACTGCTTGACTGCACGCACGCACAATTTACTTTCAATAATCATTAAGAGAGGGACTAAAGCCTCTTGGAAATGAAAGATTGAATAGAGACAAAGAGATAAAAATTGTTTCATTTAAATGTATATTGTTATACTCACGTAATATATACATTTAATGAAATATAAGTTGAGATAATTGAAACGATTTTTATCTCCATGTATCTATTCAATCTTTCATTTCCAAGTGACTTTAGCCCCTCTCTAAAGATTTTGAAAGCAGAATGTGTGTTGCAAGTCAGTCAGTCAGTCAGTCACTCATAAATAATTAAATAAATAAATACCTGAGCCAACTCAATTAAATGTTTTTATTGCTAAGTAGTTGTCAAAGATATTAAGGTACGAAAGACGTTTATTAATTTGTTTGATTATTTGAAGATCCTGCCTGTTTTAAATCTTAAAACTGATCGTATAAGAGCTCTGTTAAATTTGTTTTTACATTCATATAGTACTAATATCATCTCGTATATACATAAAATTAAATAAGCTAAGTTCTATGTATCATTTTATAGAATTGCCACATTTCTCTTTTCGTCATAGATATAAAATGAAATGTTTTTCATGGGTTTTGGAGTCTTGAAATCATTCATAGAAAATTCTCAATGATATTCTTATCATCGGTCGATTGAAAAGATTTCTAAAATTTAGCACATCTTGTAAATTTGAGTTTTGATTTTTATTGAAGGTTCAACTTGAAATTAAGATTTCGAGGCTAAAACTATGTTTCGGCTAAATTGAATTGTCGAGCCTCAATTAAATTCATATTCTCAACAAAGTTTTATCTTTGCGGTTTTATATCTACCGACGGGAACTTTGTCAATTCTTGCAAAGTTATGATTTAAACTTTTATTAAGAATTAGATTTAAGACTATAATTTGCTTAAAATGCGTCTACGTAATTCTTTCATCAATATTTCTTTTTCAACACATGCTAAGCAATTAAACTTTATAACTCGGTTACTTAGAGACTCTAAACACCTTTACTTCATTTTAATAGTTTATGGAATTGCCACTAGAATATCACTTAAAACATTTGCAATTTAATCAGACTAACTGAATTCATATGATATCGATTTTTTATTCTTTATCATACTTGTATTGAAAACTATAAAATCCTTTAAACATATAATTAGCTCATTTGACTTGTTAGGTATTCTTGAGCTCATAATGGAATAAGGAAGAGGATCGAAGATATATTACGTGAGTATAACAATATACATTTAATGAAATATAAGTTGAGATAATTGAAACGATTTTTATCTGCTTCTCTGTGTTCTCTCTTTTTGTGTGTCTTAAGCATATCTCTATAGATTAAGGAAAATAGAATGTGCAGTCATAAATAGCAAGGGCAAATTAATAAAGTGTTCTTCATTGTTAAGTAACAAAGCTGTCAGAGATATTCCCACACGAGAGAAGTTTATTTTCTTGTTTAATATTTTCAAGAAGATCTTAATCTCTTCAATGCATGTAAGTGAGTTGCCTCTTTCAATTTGTACAAGGATTAGAACTGAAATCTAAACTTATTTAAATTGTTGTTTAAGCGAATTTAAATAAACTCAGCACGATATATCATATTTATAGATTGATCACAATTCATATTTCTTCAAAGATAAAATATGCTCATTTGTTATGGGCTTTGGAGTTTTGAAAGAATTATGAATTATAGAAGATTTTTAATGATATTCTTATCCTTCGATAAAATATATTTCTAAAGTTTGCAATTCTTGTATATTTTGATATGAAATTTGTAAAGGGTTCAACTTTGAACTTAAATTACGAAGCTTAAACGTAGTTTCGGCTAAATTTAATTGACAAGGCACAATTGAATTTAAATTTTCTTCAAAGTTTCTTCTTTGCATTTTCTTATCTGCCTACGAGAGCCATGTCATTTCTTTAAAAGTTGAGATTCAAACTTCTATTGTGAAATGAAATTTAAGGCAATAATCTGCTGAAAATGCTTTTACTAAATCTTTCATCAATATTTCATTTTCATGACATGCCAAGCAATTCAACTTTATAACTCAGTTTTTTAGAGGCACAAAAGTATCATTAAATTATTTGAAAT
This sequence comes from Oxytricha trifallax, assembly GCA_000711775.1. NCBI lineage: Eukaryota > Ciliophora > Spirotrichea > Sporadotrichida > Oxytrichidae > Oxytricha > Oxytricha trifallax. The sequence continues at coordinate 18,552 of ARYC01019524.1, forward strand.
TAAAGTGGAATCTGATAATGCCCACCATTCTTTTATCATACTTGTATTTAAAACTAATAATTCATTTATATTGATTAATAAGTTTTTTGATTTATCTTTTTTTTATATTCTCATAATACCCATTATGTTTTTAAGTTTTTTTGAGATCAATTTTAATGTAATATAAATATTTAAAATGAATTAATAGAGTAATAAATAATATGTATTTCGTTCAATTTTAATTAATTTTTTTATCAAATTTAATTAATGAATTTATAAAGAAATATAGTTTACTTATTTTGAATTTATATTTTATGTTTTTCTTGTCTTTATTTTATTTTTTAGTCTTGAATAAATAAAAATTATCGATTTTTAAAGTATAATTTTTACAATTTAGTTTATAACTTCTATATTTATTTCTGCTTTATTTATTAATATTACTTGATTTAGTAGAATAATTAATATTTTTATAAACTTATATGATATATCAATTTACCAAAATTAGGTACATTTAGTTTTTTTTCAGTTAATATTGGCATATAAATAAATTTATTTAACATTGTAAACTATGAAAATTAAATTTTATTTTTTTAACAGTCCTTTTTATAATAATTTTTTTATCTTAAATTATTGTCAAAAAAATACATTTTTTATCTATATTTAAAATTTAATTTTATATTAGCCCCAATAATAAGTTAAATATTATCGAATTTTTTAAGGTTTATTTATCAAAAATTTATGTATTTAAAAATTAAAACTATAAATGAATAAAAAAAAGAATCAATTAGCTTTATATCACAAGAGGTATGCAAAATTTGTTATACTTACTTGATAACATTAAGTATTTAAAATAAAAATATGATAATATTAAATCTTTTGCAATTTAATAATTGAAAAAGTTTAGATTGCCAGATAAAACCCCAAGAGTAGTCGATTTTTGATTTTAAGAGAAATTAAAAAATAATCAATAATATTGGATATCTTAATTATAAAAATATTCTCAACTCAAGATATATGTAATTTAATGTGATTTTTAGAATTATATATAGGGTGATTAAATTTTAATATTAAATATGGAGTTTATAAATCAGAAATATATTACCACTTTTTTTTCATTAAGCATCAGACTCGGTGGATGAAAGCCAACAGGACTTACTTTTTTTGTACCAATGGAGCTCCTCTCGCATTGAGTTAGGCCAAGCATCTTTCGTTGACAGTGCCAAGATGAGCCTCTAATTTTATTTTTTTTAATTTCTTTTTGTCCTCATCTTCGTATCTGTCTCCTTCATCATCGTTTTCTTAAGTACTAAAATCACATTACATTTAAACTCAAGAGTATTTGCTAAATAATCATGGTTAAGCTTAATGATATAGAGATAAATCAATATAAATTGCAAAAGGCTTATTAATTACAGTTAATATAAAGATGTAGATTTATTATCTTTTAATAAGAATCTAATTAAAAATTGGTAAAGACTGGAACAAAAAGTATTGATTTTTATTAAAAAATGAAAATTAAACAATTCACCTATACTTTTTTATTTATAACTATAAAAATAATTCAATTTTAATTAAAATTTTATCGAAAGATTTAGATCAAACTTAAAAGTATATTTTGCAAAAGTAATGCACAAATAAAATTCTTAAAACTAGTTATTTATTCACAAAATGCCAATATTAAAATACCACAATTAAAGATAAAACCTATAATACTCTGAGTAGTAAAACCCCAAAGCTATTATTAACAATTTTTTGTAAACGATAGAATTTAATCAAAATACAATTACTCTTAACTTAATATCATATATTTCACTTCACAAATTTCTCAATCTCTCTCTCAAAGTTTTTAGTTGATATTGCCTCTCCCGGTCCAGGTCCTTGATTTCTTCGCATTCTCCATCCTTTGGTCTGAATTTTAATGCTTCCTTCATCAACGAATCCACGGTGTCCTAGGTGATGGCGGCCTTGAATCTCTGCAGGAACTGAGTGGGGATGTGGGGGGAGCTCTGCAATAGCATGGCCAGGTCCTTAGTGAATCTCTTTAGCACGATTTCTTATCTCTTCTTCATGAGTTCTCCCACCTTCCTCTTGACATCGTTTTAGGTATACTTGACGCCCTGCTTGGTTAGGTCTCTCTCCACAGTCTTCTAGAACTCCTACTCATACAACCACTTGCGCGAAGACTTTGCCTCCAAGCAGGCCCAGGTGAGAGCTAATCCTGCTTCTTTGTAGTATTCCTCGTCGATTCCTCTGAAGTAATCCTTGGTAAATAGCAGCATCTTCTCATTGTCAAGTCCAGCTTTCAGCTACAGTATCTTGGTCGCTATACCCATGTCACTCCTCATTGCCCTTTCAAGCTCGTTGAATTAGCAAGTTATAGGAACTTTTCTCATCGGGATTTTCAGATGGTGATTTTTGCACATGCCTTGCTGCATGGTAATTGAATCTTTTTTGAGAATGAACTTTAGCTGATTAGTACCTCAATCGAGAGCTCATGATTCGTTCTAGTGACTTACAAATTCCTGCACAGCCAGTTGTTCCCATTTTCGAAATAAAGAGTGAACTTAATTGCCACATGACGATAGCATAGAGGAATTTGTTGTGTGGCCATTATCTCTTTAAACAGTTTAGGTATTTTTCTCAATCCCGGAAGGGTAATCTTTCAACAGCCCAGCCGCAAAAGAGACTAGTCGCACAGCTAAAGAGCAAGGTGTCAGGAATCCTGAATTAGTAGGTTTTGAGTAAATTAGCTTTTGCACTAGAGCAATAGAGATTTCGCTTAGCGGAAAGCATTAGAGTTTAATGCTTTTGCACAAGAGCGATATAGTTGAGGCCAGGGCACCCATGGAATGCTATTCCATTTAGCTTCACTTTCTATAGGTACAGTCAACTATGGGAGCCCTGGTGACTGTAAAGGTATTGTTTCAAAAGCCTCTTTATATGTTTGTTTTTTGTTATCAAAGCAACTGGCGCGGCCCAGCTATCTTTCCATTGGGCACAACTTTGGTGACTCGGATTGACTTTCCAGGCTTGGCGGCTCCTAGCCAATGGTGTCCTGACAGCCGCGATTACAGAGAAATTTGCTGGGAGTCCCGCACTCATTCCTCTTAGAGTCTAATAGGTTTCGTTGTGCACCTTCCCTAAATCACGCTATCAAATACTATTGTTTAAGCTTAACTGATGAGGGGTAGCGAGAAGTACATCGTGGGATCCAAGAAAGTTCCCATCGTTTGGTAATGTGTTGAATCATCATGAGAGCCTCCAATATGGCGCCCGCCATCTTCCCTCCCCATTTTGACAATTGCATGCAAGGACTCGTCCACTAGTGTCGAATAAGAAAGCGTGGAGCGCGTGCCCAGAATGCTACTCACCAAATGTAAGAGGGCCCCATGATTTATATTCCTCATCTAAATGTTGTTCAGGAGAATGTCAAGGCGCTGTTTGAAAAATGTCCTTGTTAGCAGTGGATCGTCAAATTCAAGATGGTCGAGCAGCAGATCCTGGGTTTAGTCAGCCGGCGACTCGAGGTTGTCTTGCTCGCAAATGGGGTTGTGAATATCGAGGAGAAGGTGGGTCATAGATAGGGCTTGGGTGTCCATGTGGATTTCTAAAGTATTATTATAGGGTTCTGGAAAGTTATAATAATTAAATTGGGGATCTCGTCATTTTGGTAGCTTTAGTAGAAATGCCTATACTACTAATACTACTACTACAGGCCCCTCTTTTAAATTACTAAAGCTACCAAATTTTTATAATAATTAAATCTATCTTTATTAATTTCTATCGTCACCCAAGTCTTGTAAATAATAGCTTTGGGGTTTTATAATATTGATCTGAAAATAGAATTATCTATTTTAATTTTCAGTTCGTCCTATATTAAATTATAAGTTTTAAAAAGAATTAGAGATATATCTATTTTAAAAAATTAAATATATTCGAAAGTCTCTTAATGGTGTGGCACACAAATTTCACTATTTAGTATTATATAATATCTAAGGTTAAAAAAATACTTACGTATTCTTATTATATCTTAGTATTAGCTGTAAATGGAGTGATAATTATAGCTATAAACTTAAATATTTTCAATAATAAAACTGATTCTTGTAAATATAATTACAAAACAAATATGAAATGAATATTTATTAAACATTTTTTTCATAAAATCTTTAACTTACTAATGAATATATCTGCAAAAGCAACTATATCATCTTATAACTTAGAAGAAAAAAATAAAGTGTAAAAGAAATGAAGTAAGGCAACTCCAGAGGGATTGTATTACATTACTCTCATTCATACTTATTTTGCTTCTAAAGCAGGCTATATATTTAAAATATGCTATGACAATTGGTAAATCACTAATTTGAATTTTTTGCTTTCAAAATGACATTAAATCAAAGAAAAGAGTTCTTTAAATAAGAAAAAAGTTATTGTTCCGACCGACAAATACCATGTCACCCATCCTTCACCCAATTTCATGCGAAAAAAAGTTATCCTCTGAGTCTCAATCGATTTTCTTCGTGGTTTCTCGATCACACAATAATTATATACTATATAAATATTTCTATATTTTTTTAGTATCTTATTTATGCTTCATATGTTTACTTTTCAAAATTCTTATTATTTTTTTGGGTGTTGATGTCAAGCTCTCACTTCACCGCATAGTTGTCGTTCTGTCCTCACTGTGTCGGCCAGCACTCACAGAGTGTAGGTGAGCTCTCACACACTCAGCAGGTGTCATCTCCCACACCAAATAATCATAAAGCTATAATATCAAAAAAATTACAAGCAAATATATCTTAAAAATATCATTTCTTTAAAACGAATTTTAAATTTTTCAAATAATCTTGTATTTTATCTACAATTAAACTAAAAAAAACATTAAATTATTAAAGAAATAACATTGATTATAATAAATATTTTAATAAGGTCAAAAAAGGTTTAAGTAAAAAACTTGAATTTTTTATAATTTAATATTGCATATATATTAATCATACCTTTTTATATTCATGATGATTTTCAAGCATATTAATATATTTTTTCGATAAAATTGAAAACTTTAAAATAGAAATATTTGAATATATATATATATATATAAAATATGTATGCACTTTTAGGTCTTTGATTAAATAAATTTATAAGCCAATTTAGATTAGTCTAGCATTTTTAGTAAATCACAAATCAATGAAAATATCATGAATTAATTTGATTTTACTATTATTTTTCTCATTTTATCCGCCTACTTACTGTGTTATTTTTTATTTCTTTCTTGAAACAGAAGGGTATTTACCTTTTCATTTTCAATCAATCAGTTTGATGAAATAGTTAAATGAGCTAGCTGACTAGTTCTAATTCTTAAATTAAGTATTATGTATCAATTCATTCTGTTTTCTCTTTAAATATTATTCGAAGTAGTCTGAATCATAATTTCAAATAAATCTCCTTTATTTTTAAAAAAGAATTTCTTTGTCTAATTGCTATTGCAACTCTGCAAAAGTTTGTTAGAATTATTTCCTATTGATGCAATTTGAACTGCTGTGTATTGATACAATATTGGTTTTTAAATAGATTAAGACATTTTTTGCAGACATTATTTGGTACTCAAGACCTTGTCATAAGAAATTATTTTTAAAATTTATGATTTTAATTTTTTGTACTTTGCCTTTCCTACTTATAACGATTGCTATAGTTAATTTACTAAAAAGATTAGATGAGGTGTAGCTCTTTTTGAATTAAAAAATAGCATGAACCTATGTTGACGATTCTAATTCTTTCTCATTTTCTAAGGTCTTAGTGTTATATAGGTGAAATTTTTCATGCCTCTTGGAAGAAAAGGATGCATGGGTTTTGAAAAATAGAAACTTTTTTATTTTATTAAGAGTAATGATCTTTGCTTTGTGAGATATTTATTTAGTTTACTATTACATAAATCTGGATTGATCAATCAGTTAAGTCTCTTATTACAAGGATAAATTAAGTTAAAGTGTGTAGCTGAAATTCAAAGGGGAATTACAGAAAAAATTGTAAATTTAAGCATCATTCATTGGTTGACTCTCTGCCAAAGAAAAAAAAGAATTAGTATTGTAAAATTTAATTTTATAAACTTCTCAATAAATAAAAATAGATTCCCGTTTTATGATCTAACTTTGTTGTTATTATTAACAATTTAGTTTACTGATATTTAATTCTATTTTGTAGAATTAAATATATTAATTTACAATAATGTTTCTAGTCTCTAAAACATATAAATTAAAAAAGAATGCATTTTCCTAAACTGTCGTGCAAAATTCAAAGAAATTATATCAACTTTTTAAATATAGGAATATAACTAATAAAAAGTATAAATATTTAAAGTTTATAGTTGCAAAAGCATTTAGAAAACATTTTATAATAATAATTTATATTATTTGGATTTTATAAAAGTAATTAATCTTAGACATTTGTCTTAAAACACTTCAATATAGGTCAAAGATACAGAATTATTAAATATAAAGTTATCGTGAGGCAGCTTACGAAATTTTTTTTATAGACTCCTTTGATCATCAATAACTCTTAGTTTTAAATTTTTGGATATTTTTAGTAGAGTTAATAATTTTCAGTAGAATAATTTAGTAATTAAAATCAATGATCTAGTTATCTTTCTGCGTTTTGAGTTCATGATTAACAGACAATTATAATATATAATAAGTAATATATTACTTAATCTTAAACTTAGTATAGTAAAAAGTATTCGGATTGATCAGACGCTGGTGGAAGTGGACCACTCACATAAAATGTAAGCTACAAAAATCATATCTTTAATTTTATTTTTATAATGGTCCTATCTGTTAAGACCACAGGTAAAGCTGACTGGTGCTTCTCAGGGACACAGACAGAGGGAACTTAAATGATGAAGATGACGACAAAGATGACGATGAAGATGAGGAAGAATAGCACTAATCAGAGAGATTTCCATTTTAAATTTTAATAGTAAGTATTAGTATTAATAATATTAGAATAATTAATAAATTGAAGTTTTCGTATTATAAATCATAAATGTAATCATTAGCGCATTATGTAAAAAAGAACATTTTATATATTCTACATTTTCTTATTATCCTATAATTTTAATTGGCTTATATTTATTAGTGTGGATATTTACTATATATATATATATATCTTGCTTTTAAGATAAATGAAAATCAAATCAAATAACAATATTTTTTTATCAAATATTAACAAAATTAAAAATTTTAATTCCCAATTATAATTTTTTTAAAAAAGTATATAATGTTTTTATCTTATAAAGATCATTTATAATAAAAATAACTTGGAACAAATAAAGAAATAAATTTAAATTCAATTATAATAATATACAACTAATTGTGCTTAACAAAAGAGAATTTTTATATTTTTATAAAACCTTTTTATTTTACTTTTTAATATTAGAATCATAAACGAATAAAATATTATATATTTAAAGAACGATTATTTTAATTTTTACAGGAAGTTTTTTAATAATTCCTATTATAAAATTATATAACGAATTTGAAATTAAATCATTTATGGATTAGTAAAGGAGGTGTCAAAATAATAAATTTCATGAGATGCTTTTTTCATATTAATTTAGCTTTAAAATTTTGGTTGATTAGACCCTAAAAGCCAAATATAATAAAATATATTAAGGAGTAAAAAGTTTCTAAAAATAAAAAAACTTCCTAAAATTCTAATATATCTGTAATAATCATAAATTTATTTAATTATTTTTTCTTTAATGCTCAATGAAAATAAATTTTTGAATACTAATATTTTGTATTAATGAAGGATACATTGGAAATGAGTAAATTAATTTGATATAGATATATTATTAATTTAATTTGTGACAATTTAAGTTGAACAATTTAAACAATATTTAGCAAAGTCGTTAGAGAATTTATGATTAACTGGACTTTACTATTGATGGTACTATTTTATTTGATCCCTGTAGTTAGTTAGCTTAACTTTAAATGATTGTCTCTTAATTTGAAAAATTATCTCCTCACATTATTATTTTTTTACTATTTCATCCAAGGATGAGATTTTATAGACCCAACTATAGTACCGTTAATCATAAACCATAATGTATAGGTTCGGATAAATTTAGCAACACTAATTTGATTTCATTTTTATGTAATTTCCCAAAATTAAATATGTTCCTTCAATAGTTAATTTTATTTTTTTCTCAAATTTAACCTTAATAATTTCTGATAAAGCCAGTGAGTATTTCAAGCAATATTTATTCAAAAAGAAAGCATTAATCAACAGCTTTCATGAAAATTTTAACTAATCCTAAAGAGATTTAATATAGTAAGGTTTAAAACACAAAATAGTATATTTAATGTAATGTTAAACAATTAATGCCTTTTATTTAGCAATATGTGAGAAGCATAAAAATTTATATAAGTATTCAAAAACCCAAAACCCTTAGTGAGACTTATAAATGCTTTAATTTGTAGGGAATAGTTGGGGTCTTATTTGGGTTTGTAGAGAAATTAGGTAAAATTTCAAAATGAGAAATAGAAATTAGCGAAATTTAGGGTCTATCTATGATGGGTAATATTTAGATTTACTGCTTAAGCTTAGGTATGGTACATGTATGAATATAGACTAAGTCAAACAACTGTTGAATTATACAGCTATAGCAAGACTCCAACGCAAGAGTGCTTCAAATGTTTGGTATCACTGCATTTTAGCTGTTTAGCATTTTAATTTTGGGACAAGAAAACATCCAGGAAGAAAATAAAAGTTCACTCAGACCCATATTGACTACCTCTGTGACTTTAAGAATAAAGTATTGGGCACACTTTCTTCTTGACTAGTGAGCTGTAATGTTTCATCGAAAGTTTACTGACATGTGTATCTCTCCTTAGAGTATCGCAAATATTTATTGAAGAAATGGTATTACTTTCAAGACTGTCAACAGAGTGAAGAGAGTGATTGACTATACAGTGCCATTTTATAGTAATAATTTAAACTATATATATGATTAAATACAATGAGTATTCCTAATAACATTAATTTCATACACGCTGATGAAGCAGTGTTCATCTTCAACACTTTTATTAATAAGTCCTTGTATAATAATAACAATAATATAAAAGTATATGACTAAATGGTAAAAGATGCCACTCACGCAAATTTAGCTGATATTAGTGAAGATTAAGGTCTTGAACCTTATGCAATCAGTCAAAAAAGTAAAAAATTCGTCAATATAGAAATTCTTAAAATACACAAAATTATAAATAAATCATTCTCTAAACATTATTGTAGGAATACATTTGATTTGGGAAAGTTATTAACAAATTAATTAATTATATTTTAAATTCGTGGCAGTTAACTTTCTGGAAAACCTAGACAATATGGTACTTGTTCGATAGAGAATTCAAAATAAGCTTGACTTTACTATTGGCGGTATCCCTCTATCGTATCCCTTAAGCGAGATAACTTGAGTTTAATTTTAAGTGATTTGTTTAGTTTATTTTGGTGTCTAAATTAAACTCAAGTTATCTCGCTTAAGGGATACGATAGAGGGATACCGCCAATAGTAAAGTCAAGCTTATTTTGAATTCTAAATCGAACAAGTACCATATTGTCTAGGTTTCCAGAAAGTTAACTGCCACGAATTTAAAATATAATTAATTAATTTGTTAATAACTTTCCCAAATCAAATGTATTCCTACAATTTTATAATTATTTTTAATAAATTTGTTTTACTTTTATTTAATTATATTTATTATGCACGCAAGTGATAAATATAATATTTTTACTTCTTGCGCCTATTTTTATTATATTTATAATTAATATTTTGTATTTTAATTGTTTTACGTAAAATTTTTGTATATTGATCAAATTACTTTTCTACTAATCTGAAAGTTAATTTATTCATATTTTAATTTATTTGTTAAATAATGTATGTTATGCATAGAAATTTGATAATTTTAAAGATTTATTGCTTTTATTAGTAAATTATTTTTTAATTATTCATGTTTTTATATATGAGTAAATTAAATTTAATATAAGTTAAACACGAATTTCATTTCTATTATTCACTATAAATAATTAAACTTAAAGATATAAATTAAAAGTATAATTAAAAATAATGGGCTCAAATAGCAATAATATATAAATATCAACAATTTGATTCCTAATTATATAAAATTGTATTATTATTAGAAATAATTCCTAATTAATAATTTAAAATAGGCTTAAAGTATGTATATTATAGATTTCTTTATATTTAAGTATTTGTATATTCACGATTTTTTTCACTATTTTGACTGAATTCTTCCTCGCTCTATTGAGATAGAGCAGTTGATTGAGGTTTGCATAAGCTCAGAGAAAAGTATATTAATTAAGAAATCATCTTGTCTGTTGATAATTTATCAATTCATAAGACTATGGAGTCTAAGAAAGCTTATGATGAGTTAAACATAATTCCTGTATACAAAGTTCCTTATAGCCCATATTTTAATGGAATTGAATTTTACTGGAGTTAAATAAAGACTAACTACAAGAAGCTACTGCTTTATCATCTAATGCATGATTTACCAATCGATACAGTAGACTTATTACAAAGTAGTTGGATAGAGTGAATAAAGATAAAACTACGATATGTGCAAGGAAGGGGGAATGAATGTTTATTAGTAAGTTTTTATACTTAAATGAATAAGATAGTTCACATATTAAATGGACCCTTAATAGAATTAGACTTCTCTTTCATTTCTTCTTCTTAAGGCTTAACAGGCCTTAATTTTCTTCTCTTACTGTCATCCCTGCATCTATGTTATATTTTCTGGCTTTTAAACAACTTTATAAAGTTTTTTGCTAACTTAATGAACAGTCTGCTGTTTTCAATCTCTATGAAACTTAGCATGCTCTTTCATAAGATATATACCAGTGCTAAATTTTCCTACAAAGTTATGTCAAAGGATGCTTCTTAAGTTCCTCTATCCAAGCTAAGCTTGTTAAATTGCCTTGCTTCTTCTACTTTTAGGAGAGATAGAATATTGTTTCTTTTGAGCTTCTTCAATTACTTCTCTGAGATACCCCTCTTTTATTGTACCAAAAACAAAGAAGAAGTTCCTCTCTGGTAGTTTATTCATTTCAAGCTATGTTTATATGGCATTAAGGCTTAAGAAATATGAAACGACTCTAAGAGATTGCCTTATTAATAACAGATACCCAGATGATTTGAATGATATACTACTAGATATGATAAATGGTATTAAGGAGTTGCATGAACTTGGATATGTTTATAGAGATTTGAAGCCTAAAAAAATTGATGATAAACCTCTTCCCATTAGAAGTAGTTGTCATAGATTTCAATATAGTATTAAGATAAGAGATAGTAAACTTAGCATAGTTTCTTGGGACACCTGAATACTTCCCAAAACAATCGGAGCTATTATATTGATATGCAAAGAATGGCTTACTTTGGAACAAAATTTGAAAAAAAATAATCAATCAGTTAAGCTTTGAAGCATATCAACAAAGAGAATGCATTCAAAGAAATAAAAAAAAAAGATATTAGAGATTATAATAATCAGTACTCCCTCCTTTCCAAAGTAAACATTGGATGCATGCTTGTGCCACTTTAGCGATTAAATTTCCAGAGGTATAAAAAAGACAAGCAAATAAAATTTGTTTGAATTAATTCACCTAATAGTCATTAAATTTACATCAAATTCACATAAAACCTGAGTTTTCTTGACTAACCCCAATAAGACCCCAACTATACATTACAAATCGAAGCACTTATAAACCTCACTAAGGGGTTTTTATTCCTACATTAATTGTACTTTATATCATATGTCTTATGAACTAATTATATAATAACGAGCCTTCCAAAAAATAACTCATAATGCTGATATTTTAACTATATAAATCATTTCACTCATTATGTTTTTGATTGAAATCGAATAAAAATCGATGTAAAATTCAAATTTTAATAAGTAATAACAATTTTCTCACAAAATTTTAAATAAATTTATTTATATCTAATTACATGCACTCTAAGCCAAAATTTAATATATCCGAGATAGATTCCCTTAAAATATAATCAATTACTAACATCCTAAAATATATATGTATGATAAAGTTAAGTTTTAAAATATTGTATAGTTTAAAATTAAGATAATTAAATTATGAAATATATTTTATAAATCATTTAATTAAAGGTTAAGCTAAAAGTTTTGATGAAATCTTGATAAAATTATTCATTTATTTGAGTAAACTGACTGTCATTGAAAATTATAGACGTTTCAATATGCTAATTGAATTTTATCAAATATAGTTCTTAAGTATTAAATAATTAGAAAATTATAGGGGACTCTTTGTCGAAATGTACTTAAATTTCGAGAAAAAGTGCCTTTAAATTATAAATAAATATACTAATATTAAATTGTGCGAAAAAATTGTTGATTGCCTGCTAATTTATTTTTATAATTTGCATCCATTTTTACTAATTAACAAAAATAGCTGGTAATTTAATGCATAGTAATGAGAGATTGTCAGTTAAAATTAATCCAAGAAAATATTTAGACTTGATGGAGTTATTCTAGGGAATGGTTTGACTGCATTAAGAATAAGGAAATATGATTTTAAGAGATTTCTCTATCTAAACAGATTATCGATGATTTGAATTAGATACTTTCAGAAATAATGCTCCGTGCTCTAGAATAAGTTTAAAAGATATTTGAAGTCATATCTGTCCATCAGAAGCAGTAGTTATTAATTTCACTTAGTGCTTAAATAACTTCTCAAGAAGAAAGAAGTGAAACTATGGCTGAATGTAGTAGGATTATTTGGTAGCAACTACAATATTAATATACAGTTATAAGAAAAGCATAATTTATTTTGGAACCAAGCTGGAGAAACGACTACTTCATCATGCTAAAATAAATATAAAAGTATTTTTTGTAATTTTAAAATATGGTAAAAATAATGATCGAAATTTTTTGTGAATAAATTCAAATTAAATTACGAATTGTTTTATATTAAAATATTCTATGATATTTTTTGTTTTTACAACAATGAACACAGTCTTAATTAACTAATATTTTTCCAATCCTAAAATGGAACTTCTTACTCCAAATTTCACTAAGCTAGCAGATTTTTCATTATAGATTTTAGAAGAAAAAAAAACAACTTACCGAGAATTGCAAATAGTATATTTTGACATATCTTATTGATCCTCTTAATTATGGAAATAGACAACAAAAATAAACGATGACTAATACTATTTCTATACTGAATATGATAATTCATACCAAGACCTAAATCAACGACTTTATGATTTCTGCTTTGATGAAGAAGATGAATTAGATATTAATATATTACCTGAGATTTTAAGAACCAATTTCTGACTCAAAAGAAGAGACAAGGAGTCAACTCAATCATCTGGAAAGAGGAAGACTATGACACAGGCTCATTTTTTCTGATAAGGAATAGATTTGGTTCAAGGGATAACCTGTCCACTAATCTAAACTCTAGACTTAACAAAGAGAGAGTTTAACAAAGAATTGGTAGGTAAAATAATCAAAATCATGGTTTTTGAAGAACTTTAGAACAAAGGAAAAACGCTAAACTGAAATTGTATAACATCTGCAAGCTACTCTGAAAACCAAGTAACCTTAAGATTTAAATTCGGTTGTTAATTACCAAGGTTATAACCTATCTAAGACAACAATTTAATAGTGGGATTAAATTATGTCGAAAGATATTATTCCAATATTAGAATTCAATATTAATTTTAAATTAGAAATTGATTTATTTAACCAAAAAATGGCAAACGTTATGTCAAAATATATGAATTTTACACATCAGTGTTGAAACATTATATATCTGAAAAACTTTGAAAAAATCAGAAATACTAATGCCTTTTACTACAGAAACTACAAATACTACAACTATTACTACAACTACAGATGAAGATGAAAAGTCAAACCCCAATTTTTTAAACTTAAAATTATCAGAAAAATTACAACTGCCACTAATTTGGTTACTCCCTAAATTGAAATAGAAATAGGAATTCCTGTGAGTTTCTGTTCAGACAATAATGGAATTATCCCATAAATGAGGTTTATTCTAATAATAGGGAGATACCTTCCTCAGATCCACCTATGTTTTATCTAAATTCAAAAAAGTCATGAATGAACTAAGTAAATTGGGGAACTAAATCACACAAATATTGTCGATAATATATTTTTATTGCTCTCTTGAATGGTATAAATAAATTGTTATCAATTTATTATAGAATCAAACTTAAATAATATTATTTTTACCATTAATTTTCTAATTTCTTAAAGAAGAAATATAGTGGTATTCTTCAGAGATATTTGAATCAAATTTTACAAAATAGAATCCCATTTAATTTTTTATAATGCTAATTTTAAATATATTAAATTATTTTATGAATTGATATAATTCTAATATTTCAAAAATATAAAAGCAAAAGTAAGAAAAAATAACCTAAAATTACAAAATGTAGTAAAATACTGATCTTTATGCTCCCTTTATATATTCTTATTTTTTATATTTATATTTATGTGAAAATATTCAAAAGATATATCGAGGTTTTTTTTTAAATAAAGGGTATTTTATAGTAACTTTTTATTATAAGCATTTTATAATAAATTGGCCAAGATGAAATTGCAATTATAATCTTTTCTATTATTAAATTAATTAAAAGAAAGACACCGGCTTAAACTGAAGAAAATCGATAGAATATACAAATAAAACATTATAAAATGAACTCAAACTTGTTTAATAACATGTAAATTTGACATAGTTCATGAAATAATTTTAAATTTAATTACTTAAATCAAATGCTTTAGATTAACGAGAGGATAATCGTTTCTGTTATCCAAAAAAATACATAATTCATGAACTATCTTGTTTTAGAATTTCTAGAGACATACTATTGAAAATTCAATCCAGAGGTCACACGTTGTACAACTAAGATTGATTAAATTGAAAATATCAGGAAATCATAATAACAAAATAAATTACAAACTGGCATTGAAAATTTAAATATAGGCTAGATTAGTTTAATGTGCGAAAATAACTTTATACTGCGATGAATGATCACATTTTGAATTTTAATTTTTCTAATTGCCCTTCATTATATTTCATGAGAAATTTAAGTATTTTTATTTTTCCTAAGATGTTCTATTTAAGCGAACAACTATTTTTGTTATTTATACTCAGTTATGATATTAAATAGGTAGTAGCAGAAAAATGAGAAGTCTATTTAAATCTCTCTCTTGTATTAGTACTATTGAGAGTTATAGTAAAAATAAAAAATAATTCACAATCTTTATCTTTAAAAATGTAATATTTAAGAAATGTTCTTTGATATTATTGAGATAAATGTTAATAAATTTGATAATTTTAATTAAATATGTAGAAAAAATTAAGTTTCTTACCTAAATGAGAATTGATGTTAAAGACTTCAGTAATTCCTTTTTATTTTACGAATTTTAAATTATTTTCTATTTATTTATGAATTATGGTAGTTTTTTATTTTCAAAATTTGTTTATCAATAATGGATCTATTGATTCAACAAGCATTCATGTTATCTTAGTGAAATAACTCATGTACTTATGGTTAAATCAACTATATTAAGATTAGTCCAAATGGTCAATTGGAAGTGAACATTCAATTAATTTCTATTAATAATGTATTACTGATTAGTTTAAAAAAACTATTTTAAATACTCTAAACCAAAAATATGAGCAGATATTACAATTATATAAGTGGAATACTTCATATTTTTATTGTTAAGTGGGCCTATTAAATCAGAAACATAAATATATTTATGATCCAAGCCCATAGATTAGATTAAATGAATATTTAATAAGAAATTACCTTTCTTGGTATTTGCAATATTATATCAAATATAATGCACTAAAATTAGCTAAGCATATCAAATAATTTATTTTTGAATGTTAAGATGTCATAAAGCAATAGCTAATGAAGATTAGTATCTCAACTTTGACCTTAGAATTGCCAATAAGAATTAGATTGAGTCCAATAGAGGAGCAGAAGAATCATATAACGAAAGAGTGCTTTGAACAAATGATCATTCAGAAAATAGGCAAACTTTCCATTAATTATATTAAGCATTAATTTTTGAAATATTGTTATAATAAATCGATAAAATAAAACTGAAACTAATTATAAAATATCAAATAAAAATGATAACGAAAACTCTTTACTATTCTAATTTATTTTAATAATTTCATGAATCTATGGTATTTTTAACTATTGTGGTTATTTCATCCTTGCTATATTTTTACATCTCTTAATATAATTTAAACTAACATACTTTGAATAAAAGCGCATGAGTATAAATTCAAGTTTGACATAAATTATCAAGAAGCAATAAATATATAGATAAAGATGACTCTTGTATAATAACACAGTAAATTGAAATCTATCAAATGCTATCAAAGTAATAACCAAAACTAATGCTCGCTACAATAGAAAGTTTTGAAAATTAATAAAAATATTAAAAAATTTACAAACTATATATATTAAGTTAGTAAATGTTGTGTAATAATAACATTTATGCAAATATTTCATCGCAGTTTTACATTTTAATTGTCTTTGTACTATTAGTAATTGTTATATTATAAGTTATTATATATTTTAAATTTAAAATTTCCTGATGTTTTGTATTTTATCAATAGTATCTTTAAATTGCTTGAGTATGGTAGTATTCAG
>ARYC01019525.1:0-10844 GCA_000711775.1 Oxytricha trifallax
CATGCTAAAATAAATATAAAAGTATTTTTTGTAATTTTAAAATATGGTAAAAATAATGATCGAAATTTTTTGTGAATAAATTCAAATTAAATTACGAATTGTTTTATATTAAAATATTCTATGATATTTTTTGTTTTTACAACAATGAACACAGTCTTAATTAACTAATATTTTTCCAATCCTAAAATGGAACTTCTTACTCCAAATTTCACTAAGCTAGCAGATTTTTCATTATAGATTTTAGAAGAAAAAAAAACAACTTACCGAGAATTGCAAATAGTATATTTTGACATATCTTATTGATCCTCTTAATTATGGAAATAGACAACAAAAATAAACGATGACTAATACTATTTCTATACTGAATATGATAATTCATACCAAGACCTAAATCAACGACTTTATGATTTCTGCTTTGATGAAGAAGATGAATTAGATATTAATATATTACCTGAGATTTTAAGAACCAATTTCTGACTCAAAAGAAGAGACAAGGAGTCAACTCAATCATCTGGAAAGAGGAAGACTATGACACAGGCTCATTTTTTCTGATAAGGAATAGATTTGGTTCAAGGGATAACCTGTCCACTAATCTAAACTCTAGACTTAACAAAGAGAGAGTTTAACAAAGAATTGGTAGGTAAAATAATCAAAATCATGGTTTTTGAAGAACTTTAGAACAAAGGAAAAACGCTAAACTGAAATTGTATAACATCTGCAAGCTACTCTGAAAACCAAGTAACCTTAAGATTTAAATTCGGTTGTTAATTACCAAGGTTATAACCTATCTAAGACAACAATTTAATAGTGGGATTAAATTATGTCGAAAGATATTATTCCAATATTAGAATTCAATATTAATTTTAAATTAGAAATTGATTTATTTAACCAAAAAATGGCAAACGTTATGTCAAAATATATGAATTTTACACATCAGTGTTGAAACATTATATATCTGAAAAACTTTGAAAAAATCAGAAATACTAATGCCTTTTACTACAGAAACTACAAATACTACAACTATTACTACAACTACAGATGAAGATGAAAAGTCAAACCCCAATTTTTTAAACTTAAAATTATCAGAAAAATTACAACTGCCACTAATTTGGTTACTCCCTAAATTGAAATAGAAATAGGAATTCCTGTGAGTTTCTGTTCAGACAATAATGGAATTATCCCATAAATGAGGTTTATTCTAATAATAGGGAGATACCTTCCTCAGATCCACCTATGTTTTATCTAAATTCAAAAAAGTCATGAATGAACTAAGTAAATTGGGGAACTAAATCACACAAATATTGTCGATAATATATTTTTATTGCTCTCTTGAATGGTATAAATAAATTGTTATCAATTTATTATAGAATCAAACTTAAATAATATTATTTTTACCATTAATTTTCTAATTTCTTAAAGAAGAAATATAGTGGTATTCTTCAGAGATATTTGAATCAAATTTTACAAAATAGAATCCCATTTAATTTTTTATAATGCTAATTTTAAATATATTAAATTATTTTATGAATTGATATAATTCTAATATTTCAAAAATATAAAAGCAAAAGTAAGAAAAAATAACCTAAAATTACAAAATGTAGTAAAATACTGATCTTTATGCTCCCTTTATATATTCTTATTTTTTATATTTATATTTATGTGAAAATATTCAAAAGATATATCGAGGTTTTTTTTTAAATAAAGGGTATTTTATAGTAACTTTTTATTATAAGCATTTTATAATAAATTGGCCAAGATGAAATTGCAATTATAATCTTT
Source organism: Oxytricha trifallax (assembly GCA_000711775.1). Classification (NCBI taxonomy): domain Eukaryota; phylum Ciliophora; class Spirotrichea; order Sporadotrichida; family Oxytrichidae; genus Oxytricha; species Oxytricha trifallax. Next base: position 1,780 of record ARYC01019525.1, read on the forward strand.
TCTATTATTAAATTAATTAAAAGAAAGACACCGGCTTAAACTGAAGAAAATCGATAGAATATACAAATAAAACATTATAAAATGAACTCAAACTTGTTTAATAACATGTAAATTTGACATAGTTCATGAAATAATTTTAAATTTAATTACTTAAATCAAATGCTTTAGATTAACGAGAGGATAATCGTTTCTGTTATCCAAAAAAATACATAATTCATGAACTATCTTGTTTTAGAATTTCTAGAGACATACTATTGAAAATTCAATCCAGAGGTCACACGTTGTACAACTAAGATTGATTAAATTGAAAATATCAGGAAATCATAATAACAAAATAAATTACAAACTGGCATTGAAAATTTAAATATAGGCTAGATTAGTTTAATGTGCGAAAATAACTTTATACTGCGATGAATGATCACATTTTGAATTTTAATTTTTCTAATTGCCCTTCATTATATTTCATGAGAAATTTAAGTATTTTTATTTTTCCTAAGATGTTCTATTTAAGCGAACAACTATTTTTGTTATTTATACTCAGTTATGATATTAAATAGGTAGTAGCAGAAAAATGAGAAGTCTATTTAAATCTCTCTCTTGTATTAGTACTATTGAGAGTTATAGTAAAAATAAAAAATAATTCACAATCTTTATCTTTAAAAATGTAATATTTAAGAAATGTTCTTTGATATTATTGAGATAAATGTTAATAAATTTGATAATTTTAATTAAATATGTAGAAAAAATTAAGTTTCTTACCTAAATGAGAATTGATGTTAAAGACTTCAGTAATTCCTTTTTATTTTACGAATTTTAAATTATTTTCTATTTATTTATGAATTATGGTAGTTTTTTATTTTCAAAATTTGTTTATCAATAATGGATCTATTGATTCAACAAGCATTCATGTTATCTTAGTGAAATAACTCATGTACTTATGGTTAAATCAACTATATTAAGATTAGTCCAAATGGTCAATTGGAAGTGAACATTCAATTAATTTCTATTAATAATGTATTACTGATTAGTTTAAAAAAACTATTTTAAATACTCTAAACCAAAAATATGAGCAGATATTACAATTATATAAGTGGAATACTTCATATTTTTATTGTTAAGTGGGCCTATTAAATCAGAAACATAAATATATTTATGATCCAAGCCCATAGATTAGATTAAATGAATATTTAATAAGAAATTACCTTTCTTGGTATTTGCAATATTATATCAAATATAATGCACTAAAATTAGCTAAGCATATCAAATAATTTATTTTTGAATGTTAAGATGTCATAAAGCAATAGCTAATGAAGATTAGTATCTCAACTTTGACCTTAGAATTGCCAATAAGAATTAGATTGAGTCCAATAGAGGAGCAGAAGAATCATATAACGAAAGAGTGCTTTGAACAAATGATCATTCAGAAAATAGGCAAACTTTCCATTAATTATATTAAGCATTAATTTTTGAAATATTGTTATAATAAATCGATAAAATAAAACTGAAACTAATTATAAAATATCAAATAAAAATGATAACGAAAACTCTTTACTATTCTAATTTATTTTAATAATTTCATGAATCTATGGTATTTTTAACTATTGTGGTTATTTCATCCTTGCTATATTTTTACATCTCTTAATATAATTTAAACTAACATACTTTGAATAAAAGCGCATGAGTATAAATTCAAGTTTGACATAAATTATCAAGAAGCAATAAATATATAGATAAAGATGACTCTTGTATAATAACACAGTAAATTGAAATCTATCAAATGCTATCAAAGTAATAACCAAAACTAATGCTCGCTACAATAGAAAGTTTTGAAAATTAATAAAAATATTAAAAAATTTACAAACTATATATATTAAGTTAGTAAATGTTGTGTAATAATAACATTTATGCAAATATTTCATCGCAGTTTTACATTTTAATTGTCTTTGTACTATTAGTAATTGTTATATTATAAGTTATTATATATTTTTAATTTAAAATTTCCTGATGTTTTGTATTTTATCAATAGTATCTTTAAATTGCTTGAGTATGGTAGTATTCAGTGTGTGCTTGGTATTTTATTTAAAGTCAAGTTTTATACTTATAAAAATAGATATTATAGTAAAATAATTGTATTCTATGATTGAATCATATTAGTTACATAAGCAGATAAAATAAGTATATAGAAATATGCTTCTGAAAATACTGATATCGAATTATAAAGTGAATTTAAACCTCAGAAAAGATTAAATAAATTTAATAGATTAACAGGCTAATGAAATCAAAGGACTTATTTATTCAGAAAATAAGAATAATATTAAAAACTGATTAATTTATACTATAATAATCGCGAAATTAAAACAAATTTTTAAATAATAAATATTAAAGAAATAGTAATTGAGCCAAACTGAAAAATGTGGGTCTTGTAACTTATGGGAGCTCCATCATAGAAGTATATCGAGCAAAAGTATTTGGTAGATTCATTACATACAGAATAATTGATGTCAATGATACAGCGCTAGACGAAGTTCATATGGAATAAATGGAAGACTTCAGAATATCTTCGCACATCACTCTATCGTACACTTGGAAAATTGCCTGATATTTATAATAAGTGACGAACTGCAATGTGACTATTGTTATTCGAATCAACAAGAAGGAAAAAGAGGAGTAAATTATTCCCAAAAGTATTCAGCCTAAATTCTTTTGTATATCTAGGCATGTTACTAAAATTGTACATTTCCCAAAAGAGCAGAGGGGGCAGACGATGCATTTATAAAAATTGCAAAAAATATGAGACTGTAGAGATTAATAAAGTTATAAATAATAATTGACAGTCCATTAAATTTATTCTAGTTAATTCTTTTTTACATCTTTTATATATAGTCTAATGCATATAAAAAGTGTTACATATATTTAAACTATTTTCATTATAATTGTTATCATATAGTTAAATTATCTTATATTTAAAAATTTTGAGAAAGTTAATAATAGTTTATTGAGTAACTTCAAATAAATTTTCAATAAGAGTAAATGAAACTTCATTTTGCTTAAAACAACTTTCCATATATAATTTTAATTTAATATTTGTAATTTATATACTTAACTTAAGCCATAAACAAGCTTAATTAAAATATTAGCATACATTTATTAACAATTTAAAGTTAATTTAAAGTTAATTTATTAGAGATATCTGAATACTAAATTGTTAAAGCTTTTTCACAGAATGAACTATAGTTTATCCATATATTATATACAGTATCCCAATTATTAGAAATAATTTATCTATAAATGTATAATTAAATTGAAATTAATTATATATTAAAAGTATTAAACTTAATTGAATGTAAGGCGATCGAGAAATTCTCGGCAACTTTTCTCGATTGCCTTACATTCTTTATTCAAACTAAACAATTAAAATTATTTATTATTTTAAACAAATGGAAGCAACTTTATTAATTTCTATTTTGCCTTGAATATTTAAAATTTATACCAATCGATATCACCATAAGCAATTTCTGCGGGAGTAATATAGTTACCAGAATTAGGATATTCCCAATTCTATTATTTAGAGACTATGTTATATCTACTATGACAAATTACTATGGTCTCTATTACTAATCACGATTCGATCTGAAACTAGCTACTCAGGGTCATGGAGCTCGATAAACAAGAGACAAAATTGTTTCAGGTACAATAAATAGCTATTCAAACTCCGTAACTAGATACACCCTGGAATATCTATTTACAAATGTCAAAGTGTCTACATATATTAGTTTGCTACTGTGCTCTGAAGGTAAAATCTCAGAAATATCTCTTGACTAAGCTACTTAATCACTTCTGTACAGGCTACTCACAGGAATATCATTTCTTCGTGGACATTGATACTCATTTGGGTAACATGTATTATTAGTAGCTGCACCTTCAGCATCCATTAGGATCTAGGCTAAATTCTTTTGTACAAAATTTACTCCCCTAACAACATCTACGAATCTCAAGTAACTTTAAGTTGCTGATAACTTTGCGTGTTACAACTATCGTAAGATGATTCCCTCATGCTGCGATATTTGAATGAGCATACCACCCTAAAGTAAGGTGCATATAGAAGTTTGATGTATTGAAGGGAAGTTCACGACTACAAACGAGGGTGCTTCAGTTTTCGATGATTCAAAATAGTATTGCTGCTTAATAAGTTTCCAAATTGATATAGGCTCCAAATGTAGAAATGCCTCATCTCAATACACCACTCTTACCATTTTCGCGTTTTTATTAAATAAAATTTGTTTTAATTTCGTGAATATTTTATATAACTAATTTTAGCCCTTAAAAAATAATGATGAAGTCAAATAATTAGACAGATCTGCATGTTAAATTGGTTGATAAAATGAACAAGTAAAATGATAAATCAACTGTCAATAAGACTTCTTAGGATCAAGCATTTCTTAACAACTAAAATATTAGAAGAAAATCAGCAAGAATTTGCAAGTATGCTCAATAAAAACAAAGATATAAGTAGAATTAAGACAAACTGAAGTGCGAAATCAATAGACAAGAGGAATAAATAGATCAAGAGAAATAATCAGTCAGATATTTAAGCAGATGAAGGAAAGATGAAAATTAGGGGTTTGCTTTAAAATATGCTCGAATCAACTTAAATAAGAAATGTTGTTTAAGATCTCATGAATTGTTCTTATTAGGCAATAAAGTCATGGAAATTTTCCCAAAAAATTTTCTTTATTAGATCATTGTACGTCCAAAATTATCTTGATGTATTCCTTTTGAAATATATTGGATGTCAATTATAATTTTAATAAGAATAATAATGGAACCTTTATATTTAATATGAATACTTAGATAAATGCTCTAATTACAATTCTTAAACTTTAAATTATAAATAGAATACAAAAGTTAAATTATTTCGTTGAAAAATTATTTATCATGAAAATTTTTCATTCATTTTTCAAATAACTTGACATATTTCTTGAAAATTATAAATCCTGATTGATAATTCTCTTACTATTAAAAAATATTAATAATCTATACAAATATAATTTTATTTAACTTGAGTAATATTGATTATTATTTAAGTTTAAATGGTTTCTAATTTTTTTCATATATTCAACATTAAAGATTTATTCAAACTTAAATCTCTAAATAAATAAATAAATAAATTAACTCGCATCGAGGGCTTAAAGCCCCCTGAGCATATCATTAAGAAAGGACTAGGTCCTTTTTGTTAGATCCTCACTGAGATCCAAGATCTGGTGGTACATGAGATACTTGTAGCGTAATTTTGTTGATTAATTAGCTCCTTCTTTCTAGTTCCTCCAATTGGATTGTCATAGGTACTGAGGGAAAAGCAGATGCAATGTCGACTAACCAAAGTTGTTTGTATTATTGTTGTTTAATTATGTTAATAAGTTCCGTTGTATGTTTACCCATTTGTTCGCCAGGCCTAAAGCCTATCTGTTCTTTTGCAACTGTTAGCCAAAGTTTGTAAGAGTATAGTCTGGACCAGGAAGCTTCCATACTTAAATCTCTTTGTCTTTCTCTTCAACATGTTTTATTAGTGAATTAGTGAATTAGAGAAATTAATAAAAAGAGATTAAAAATTTAATTGGAGATCTCTAATTTATTAAATATCTCAACTGAAGGTAATCATTATTACTTACCTGGGATTTTTTATACTAAATAGGGACCCATCATTAAGATGGTCAACAGAATATTTTTTTTTTTTTGAAATTTTCAATATTTTTTTTTTACAATTTTTTTTTTTTTACAAAACTTATTTGGGTTAGCTTATGAAAATTTTGTTAATCTTTTATGTAGGTTTTTAGATATAGACTGAAGGGTTAGCAATATGTGATTCTAAAAAATTATTATTATTGTTTTTAATTAATAACTGAGTAGGAAACTCTCATTCATTTTGTTCTATTTTTGTTTATTAATTTAATACACAAAATTGATAACACTTCTTGATTCATTTAAGACTGAAAATAAGGGTAAATATATAATAAAATGAAAAAATTAGAGATAAAAAGACTTACTATTGGTAGTTAAATGAACCTTTGTCTTCTTGTTGGTTAAAAGTTTTAGAGATGCCCTAAAATTAATTTGAATTGGTAGAGATGACTTTTGTTATAATGTTTAATGATCCTAATAATGCCTTTAATATTTTTGGAATCAATTTTAATTACTGATCATATAATAATTTTTAATCAATGTATTATTATAAATAATTACAATTTAGCAATTTGTCTTGATCTGTATATTCTTAACGCCTTATTTCAATTCTTAAAAGAATCAAGGGGTTTTGTAAAAAATTTCCCGAACTCTATAATTTTAGATAATTCTTTATCTTTAAAAGGCTTAAGTTTGTTTGAGTACAAATTCACCCTTATATCTAGAGAGTAATGATTTAATAATTTGGGGCTGTTATTTAAGATTAACTAAAAAACTAATCAAACTTCTTTTTTATAGACTCTGGCTTTATCTTTCAAATTAATTTCAGTGCAATTATAACAACACTTTTATTAGTTGTCACTTTCGAGGGTCATTCAATTGATTTTACAGCTGGTTGTGATTGGAGTTTATATCTTGCCATTTTAAAGTGATTATAATCAATTAATAAGCTAAAGATTCAAGTTACTATTTTTTCTAATCTCTTTACTTGATAATAAATCTCCAATAACATAAAATTAAAGATTTAGCAAAAGAATTAAGAGCAAGTAATAACACATTAACTCAAAATATTGTCAACTAATTGAGAGAATTTAATGGTGTTAACAATTTTTTAACGTTTAGATATTTGTACGAAATTTATTTTAAAATTTTTTTATTCATAAATTTAAAGGTATTATTATTGTTTTCCAAATAAATAAAGTAAATGTGACAATTAATTATTTATAATTATAAAAGAGATTTTAGAATATTTTATTCATAAAGCTATTTAGTGATAATTTTTATTTTCATACTTTTATATCATTTCTAATAAATAATACATTCAACTTAAATTATAGTTTGATAAAAGATATGCTATATCTATTCGAATTTAAATAATTTTTATAAAATTTTACTATTTATATAATTTGGATGGACAATTAAAAAACGTTTAAAATTCAATATATTTGCAACTTAAAATTCATATTTATTTATAATAATGTTTCTCAAATAAATTTAATTCTTGAAGTTATGTAAATTTTTAGCTATTGTAAAACTTGAACTTTTTTTCCAAGTATTTTGAATTAATTTTTTAATGTTTATGTTATTCTATGATTAATTATATTAGCTTTTTTAATAGAAAGTACTGTTTTTATAATAGTAATAATAGTAATAATGATAATAATTATGTAATCGCAATGAGCTCTCTCTTATAAATTATATAAATGTGAATACATAAGGCTCAAGCCGTTTTAAACTGAATATTTAATTGAAAATAGTTTTCTTCTTCTAGCTATTTCATCGATCAATAGAGTCATAGGTGGTGAAGAAAGGGTTACCAATATCTAAGTACCAGATTCAAAACCCCAAAACCCTTTCAGTAGTTTGATTGAGTTTTTGATTGATAAAAGTAGACTATTAGTGCATACTTTATTAGGGTTTTAATAGAGTTTATGTAGGGGTTTAATGTTTAAATATAATGTATAGTAGTGTGTATTAGAGGGGTTTTATTTTTACTATTCACTCAAACTATACCTTGGCATCATGTGCTAATTTTCTAAATTTGATATCTCCTATCCAGTTGATCATTTAGTCTATTGTTTGCTCTGCACTGTGGTTTGGTCTTAAGATAATCTGCTCAGCCATATATTTCATTTTACCTTTTATCTTATTCTAGTCTAGATATTGCTGTATTCTCTGCTTTGAATCTTTCTCTCTCTTACAGCTATAGTAATCATTTCTTTGCATATCGCATTCAGCAATAATTGCTGCAGAGCCCATACATCCCACTTAATATCACCATCTCTCCAGTCCACCCTTTCTGGAAAATATCCAGGAGTACCATAAACGTTGCCAAGTCCTGAAGCTTCAACTCTTTATGATCTATTGAAATCAATTATTACTACTCTGAGAGGTGAAAAGTCAAGCATAATATTCTCAGGCTTCAAGTCTCTATGTACATACCCTAAAAAGTGCAGCTCTTCTATGCCTTTGCAAACATTTGTAAGAATAAGAAGTAGCTACTTTGGAACTCTTTAATCTTAAATGTAGTCTCTTAAAGTCATTTAATATAGAGGGAGGCGAAAAGCAACATGATCTTGAGCAAGCAGTATTGCATCGAGCTTAATTATAAATCTGCAAGTATATCCCTTGCTTTAGTAAGAGCTTAGTACTCATTGACAAATTCCATTTGATACTTGTCATCGCATTGAAAGTAGTTGAATGGATAAATCTTGTATGCGAACTGCTTATCAGTTATGACCTTTTTCGCAAACTTGTCCTCAAGTATAAGATAACTTTCCTTAATTCTTTAAGGTCAATTACATTTAAAATTGGAAGCTTTAGTGCTTGTATCTTCAGAGTGATTTTCACTAACTCAGAAGCTGGGAGATTTCTAACTGCGTTAATAAGCTTATTTTCTTTCTTAACTCTTTGTTCCAAGGATTCTAAAGGGTCTCTTGGCTTCTTTTTTGAAGGAAGACCTCACCAGTCTCAGGATCTATGACTTCAAACTTCTTGCCATGATGGTTTCATAGGTGAACTTTTAAATCCCTTGAATGGTTATATTGTTTATTGCAATAAGGGCAAAAATATTTTCCATCTATCTTACCATGCTTAAGATAGAGCTTTGGCTTGTTAGAATGCTACTCTAAGATATGACGCTTAAAGCAGATTTATAAGTGAAGTTCTTCTCACACTCTTAACATAAATGTAATGCTTTAATTTCTTTTTTCTCTTCCTCCTCTTCAAACATTTTTATTGGAACTTCTCATTGAATTTCTTAGCTCTGCATTTCTATTTAACAACTGAATTGTTATTCAAAGTCTGAGACCTCAGGTTAGAGAATTTCAGGTTCGTACTAGGTAAATGCATCACAAGTCTCAATTTTCTTTTGATTCATGAAGGAA
>ARYC01019526.1:0-13854 GCA_000711775.1 Oxytricha trifallax
AAATCAGAGAGTGCTTTTCATAATAATGAAATCGTACCAGCACGATCCAATTTCCGCTAGCGGAATTCCTACCAGCACCAGCAGAATTCATTATAATTAAATTTAAGAATCCATTGATGGAATCATATTCAAAAAACGACAGTCTAGACTGTCAGAATTCTTTAAGTTAGAAGATAAAGATTATGATGGTAATAGTTCTAGTGAAGAGCAGAGCTCTTCGAGTGGTTCTGAAGATTCTAAAGATTATGCAGAATACTTAACAACTAATATGCTTTACTAGAGTAACATAACTCTTGCAGATGTGAGTATAGAGGAAGTAAGTGAAAAGGATATGATTTAATTATTCAATGAAATTCGAGATGAAATTTCAGAGTTTGAAATCGATGGATTTTATCATAGATCCAAAGAAATATGTAGATAAAGTGTAAAATAAGGGGCTAAAGAATCATTACTTGATGATAATTAAATTAAGACTCTTGGTTAGCTAGTGCTAAAGCTTTAAACGGAGTATAAATAATCAGATTTAGGACCTTAGAGTTTGATGGAATGAGGTTCAGATTTTGATTTAAAAGCTCTTGAAGCCAAAGTTATTGAGAATCATAAAGTAAAAGATGAAATTGCGATTTTTGGTTAGCACACACAATTGGATGCAATAGTTCCTCGTAGACTACAAAAGTAATTAAGGAAAGAGAAATAATTGCAAGAGAAAGAACTTAAACTTGCAGAGGAATCACTTAGATTAAGAGTTTCAGAAAAGTTAACTTACTTATAAATAATGGATAGACTTGGTATTTCATACTATAAATTAAGAAGGTACTTAAGAAGCCCAGTAAAGAAAGCCTAATTCTGGAATCTATAAATTAATAGAGGCAAGTATAAGAAACTGCATAGCAGAGCACACGCTCATATTGTGAATATGTTAATGTTTAACACTTAACCAGTGCAGGTTTCTGATATACAGCACAGTTTACAGAAGAATATTTAGTTAAGGTGTAGCAAGTAAATGATTAGAAGATTCTTGAAAAATGAATTAATGATGACTTATAAATAAATCAAGTAGATTTCAACTTTGCACAATAGCAATAGTAGTAAGTTATAAAGATAGTATGCAGCTCAATAATTCGTGGAACACTTAAGTAAGGGTAGGAGAATAATCAATATTGATGAATCAACTCATAACTAAACAGATTAAAGACACAGAGGTTTGACTGCCCCTTATGTAAAAAATAGAGTTACAAATTCACAGAGACTAAAATAAATGAATTTAATTATTGGAGTTGCAAGTACAGGAGAGCTGTACTATACAGTGAATCATGGAAGAACTAACTAGCACTCATTTATGTACTTTCTATGTAAGCTAGTTAATGTATTGGATTCAGTTGATACTAGATTGTGAGAAAATACTATAATTCTACTTGATAATGCCCCTTATCACAGATCACAAAGTATTATGAATAAATACCTTGATTTGGCTTTGCCAATAATGTTTTTAGGGCCTAATCACTATAGGATTGCACCTGTTGAATTAATGTACTCGTGAATTAAAAATAGAGACCTTAATCCCCTCAATACAAGAGCTTAATCAAAGTAAAACTTATTATCAAATTGACTTTTAATATAGAGGTTATTTGGCAGCTTTTATGAAAGAACTGGGAATGAATATAAGCAGAATCAATTAAAATTTGGTAAGACGCTGCTTTTATAAATGTTTTGACGGAGCTTGGAATCAATTTCTCTCAAAGACCTGTGATTGAAAATGAAAGGCAAAACTGAAAACTTAATTTTAACTCTTTTTAATTTAATACTTTTCACAATAAGTAAAGCTAGGAAATTTCAAATCTAATAGAATTACTAATGTAATTTATTCTGTTTTAAGGGAATTAATTTGACAAATAATTTATTAGAAATTACACATTTATATAGAATAAGGGATGATTATAACTTAGAGATTTATTTAGATTTTACTATTATAAACTTCATATTTTTATTTTAATTAAAATACCTATAAATTTCAATACATACTAAAACTATTTACTTTGCTACTTTAATTTTAAATAATTAAGACAGATCAATCGTATAAAAAAGTAAAATATCTTTAGTATAATAAATAATCAAATTATTAAATATGTATAAATGTTTAAATAAAGAAGCAGAGACATAATTTTTCAGTATATTTAATAAAAAAAACTAGATTTTCAATTTATTTTGTTTGAAGGAAATATAGAGATTTAAATCTAAAATATAAAATAAGTCAAAGATAAAACTATATAATAAAAACTATTAGATTTCAAAAACATATTTATTTTATTTTTATTATTATAATTAAAATATTCTTATAGTTATTAAATCTAAAAATTACTGGATTAAAATTTTCAGAATTTCAAATATTCAAAAATTACCTTAGCTTATAATAGATAATTATTTATTAATTTTTATAATATTAAATTAAAAATGTTACAAAATTATAAACAGATTCCAGCAATTTTACTATAGCCAATGAAAAATTTATCTTGTTAATTCTCAAGAGGTTCTCCGAATCTTCCCTGATTCACTCGAGGGATTTTTTGTAAATTAATTCAAACTTAAGATCTAATTTTTTCCCTTGACTCAACTACTTATTGAAATGAAAAATAAGTTAAAATCTACAACCAAAAATGTTATTGTTTTTACAAAATGCTCTACTTAGTGAATGATATTCTTGATTTTTCTCAAATTAGAAATGGAAAATTTAAAAAGAAACTATTTTAAAAAATTTGAAAGCAAATTATAAATTGCAAAATGAAAAATAAATGAAAAATGAAAACAAAATTGAAACTAAAAATTGATTTTTATATAATTAAAATCAATAATTTTTGCCCTGATGTGATTTCGTGTAATATGATGAGGTATGATTAAGATTAATAGCAAAAAATCAAAATAATTTAATTATTAGTCTTTATGAAAAAATAAAATCTGCCTTATAATTCACCTAATGATCGGGCAAAAATTAAATTACAGCAAATAAAAAATGAGTTATTTCAGTATTTTGCTTCATTATAGAATGGAGAGTTGTTTAAATTTGAATTTAAATTAATTTCTATAAGTTTCTCGGTTAATTCAACAAAATGTTTTATAAATTTAGAGCTAAGCTATTTTCAACAATTTCAGCCAAATTTGACTTAATTACTTTAAGTAAATTAACAATTGCTAAGATAACAATACTTAAATTTATTTAATAAAAGGTAAGTAAATTATTTTTTTTACTATTTCTATTCAATTTATTTTTCCCTAAGTAGTGAAGCCCAAATATAATTTTTAAAATCGAATTTAATTTAAGTAAGTTTATATTAGCTGGTTACAGAACCAATAGTCGCAACACTATTAATAACTAAAAATCTAAAAGTTAAAATAGTAAAATAAATTAGATTAAAATAATTCAGCAATAAAATCAAAAATAGTAGCAATAGTAATAGTAGAATTTTGAACAGCATTTATTCCAAAGTTCAGTTTAAAATTAGTAAGTTTAAATTAAAATAAAATTAAATATTAGAAATAAATAAATCAAAAAATAAATTTTTATATTAAGTAAATTTTAAATATAAGTAAAATCCCTAAGGAAATAATTAATAAAATTTATAAATTGTATTGTATTTTATAACTCTCAGTTGAATTGCAATTAATCTAAATATTCATATTTTTCATTACAAACTTTACAGATAAAACAAGTGAAGAAATAAATGTTTTATAATAATTAATTTTAATTTTAACTCTTATAAATTCTTAATGTTCAAGCTTTGCCTTAAAATGTTTTAGTTTTTATTTCTAAGTTTAAATATAGCCAATTTTTCTTAAACAATGTTCTCTTAATTTCTTAATTTACTTAATTTTATTCTAAGTTTAATCATAATTTTAATTTATTCTAAATTACTTTCCTTGATTTTAACTTCCATTTTATAATTAATAAATAGTTAAGAAAATCTTTGATGAATAGTTTAAAATCTAAGTTTAATTTAAATTTAAAGATGAAGATGTTCCACATCGTTTCAGGTAAGGTATTATTAAAATTAATAAATTTGTTTATAAGGAACTTAATAGTAAATATTTGTAATTTTGACTTAAACTCAAACAAAAATAAAACATTGAATTTAAACAGAGAATTAAATTTATTATTATGAAAGAAAGTTAGAATTGGTAATTTTATGAAACTGTAAAACTAATTTAATTTCAAAACTAGATTACATCATAATCAATTTGAAAAAATTGTAAATATTATAATTACAATGTTTTGTATATTTATAATATAAATAAATCTTAGCATTAACTAAGTATTTCGACTATCCTTAAAATAACAACAAATATATCTACCTTTATATTAAATTCATTAATATTGAAAAATGCTTAATAAATGTTAAGATAGTACATTTATTTTGAATGATACTCAATTTAATTGAATAATTGAATTTAAATTAGTAAATAAAACTCTAGCAATTTAAAATAATGTTTGTAATAGAAATTGGCATGAATTTGTGCCTCTAAAATATTGCAAGATTATTGGAAAAAAGTGATATAGAATGACAAATTAGAGTGTAAGTTTCACTAGAGTGAATTAAATCAATTTTATTTAAGCACTCGGCAAAGAGTGCAAGTGTAATTATCTTGGATTAATTAAAATACGAATGAAATAATAGCGCTTAAATAGCGATGCTATATTTCTATTTGAATTAAACAAACATCACAGTGTAGAATTAGAGCAACTTTTAAGACAAAAAATATGAAAAAAATGGACTTACTTAATTTCAAATATATGGATCGATTGATCGTGAGTTGCTCTTCAAAATGCACACAAAGTGCAGTAAAGTTTGTGGAGTGAGTGTGAGTTTCGTTGTTAATAAAGAAAGTGCAATAGCGATCGCAAATTTATCACTTTTTGATTTCCATTATTAGTTTAATTATTAAAGTAGTAATTATTAATTTAAAAACCAAACTTAATTCAAATGTGGAGGTAAAACCGCATCCCCTCACAAATAGTGTGAACGGTAAAACTTCGCCCCTAGTCGGTCAACAGGGTTCAAACCCCATATATTCTTGATCAGCATCTCAAACTCTATAAGACTGGTAAGTATGGCTTCGAAATAAAATTATAATTTTTTTCCCAACTTCACCGTACTTGCCTTCTCTCGATCGGCTCCCTCAAATTAAGTTAAATTCTGTCCTTTTAAATTTCCTTATTTATCGATATACTTAAAACTTCTTATCAACTTACAAATTCTATGTGTACATACGTATTGGGGTTTATGTACACATAGAATTTGTAAGTTGATAAAAAGTTTTAAGTATATCGATAAATAAGGAAATTTAAAAGGACAGAATTTAACTTAATTTGAGGAAGCCGATCTCGAGAATGCAAGTACGGTGAAAATGGGAAAAATTTCATGATTTTATTTTGAGGCCATACTTACCAGTCTTATAGAGTTTGACATGCTGATCAAGAATATATGGGGTTTGTACCCTGTTGACCGACTAGGGGCGAAGTTTTACCGTTCACACTATTTGTGAGGGGATGCGGTTTTACCTCCACATTTGAATTAAGTTTGATTTTTATTAATTAATAATTACTACTTTAATAATTAAACTAATAATGGAAATCAAAAAGTGATAAATTTGCGATCGCTATTGCACTTTCTTTATTAACAACGAAACTCACACTCACTCCACAAACTTTACTGCACTTTGTGTGCATTTTGAAGAGCAACTCACGATCAATCGATCCATATATTTGAAATTAAGTAAGTCCATTTTTTTCATATTTTTTGTCTTAAAAGTTGCTCTAATTCTACACTGTGATGTTTGTTTAATTCAAATAGAAATATAGCATCGCTATTTAAGCGCTATTATTTCATTCGTATTTTAATTAATCCAAGATAATTACACTTGCACTCTTTGCCGAGTGCTTAAATAAAATTGATTTAATTCACTCTAGTGAAACTTACACTCTAATTTGTCATTCTATATCACTTTTTTCCAATAACCTTGCAATATTTTAGAGGCACAAATTCATGCCAAGTTCTATTACAAACATTATTTTAAATTGCTAGAGTTTTATTTACTAATTTAAATTCAATTATTCAATTAAATTGAGTATCATTCAAAATAAATGTACTATCTTAACATTTAGTAAGCATTTTTCAATATTAATGAATTTAAAATAAAGGTAGATATATTTGTTGTTATTTTAAGGATAGACGAAATACTTAGATAATGCTAAGATTTAAATATATTATAAATATACAAAACATGGTAATTATAATATTTACAATTTTCCAAATTGATTATGATATAATCTAGCTTTGAAATTAAATTAGTTTTACAGTTTCATAAAATTACCAATTATAACTTTCTTTCATAATAATAAATTTAATTCTCTGCCTAAATTCAATGTTTTATTTTTGTTAGAGTTTAAGTCAAAATTACAAATATTTACTATTAAGTTCCTTAGAAACAAAATTATTAATTTTAATAATACCTTAACTAAAACGATGTGGAACATCTTCATCTTTAAATATAAATTAACTTAGATTTTAAACTATTCATCAAAGATTTTCTTAACTATTTATTAATTATAAAATGGAAGTTAAAATCAAGGAAAGTAATTTAGAATAAATTAAAATTATGATTAAACTTAGAATAAAATTAAGTAAATTAAGAAATTAAGAGAACATTGTTTAAGAAAAATTGGCTATATTTAAACTTAGAAATAAAAACTAACATTTTAAGGCAAAGCTTGAACATTAAGAATTAATAAGAGTTAAAATTAAAATTAATTATTATAAAACATTTATTTCTTCACTTGTTTTATCTGTAAAGTTTGTAATGAAAAATATGAATATTTAGATTAATTGCAATTCAACTGAGAGTTATAAAATACAATACAATTTATAAATTTTATTAATTATTTACTTAGGGATTTTACTTATATTTAAAATTTACTTAATATAAAAATTTATTTTTTGATTTATTTATTTCTAATATTTAATTTTATTTTAATTTAAACTTACTAATTTTAAACTGAACTTTGGAATAAATGCTGTTCAAAATTCTACTATTACTATTGCTACTATTTTTGATTTTATTGCTGAATTATTTTAATTTAATTTATTTTACTATTTTAACTTTCAGATTATAAGTTATTAATAGTGTTGGGACTATTGGTTCTGTAACCAGCTAAAATAACCTTTCTTAAAATATATTCGATTTTAAAAATTATTTTTGGGCTTCACTGCTTAGGGAAAAATAAATTTAATGCAAATAGTTAAGAAATTATAATACTTACCTTTTATTTAATAATTTTAAGTACTGTTCTTTTATCAATTCTTGATTTACTTAAAGAAATTAGGTCAAATTTGGGTGAAATTTTTGAAAATAGCTTAGTTCTATATAGCATTTTTTTGAATTAACCGAGGAACTAATAGAAATTAATTTAAATTCAATTTAAACAACTCTCCATTCTATAATGAAGCAAAATACTGAAATAACTAATTTTTAATTTGCTGTAATTTAATTTTTGCCCGATCATTAGGTGAATTATAAAGCAGATTTTATTTTTTCATAAAGACTAATAATTAATTTATTTTGATTTTTTCCTATTAATCTCAATCATGCCTCATCATATTACACGAAATCACATCAGGGCAAAAATATTGATTTTAATTATTAAAAAAATCAATTTTTTGTATAAATTTTGTTTTCATTTTTCATTTATTTTACATTTTGCAATTTATAATTTGCTTTCAAAGTTTTTAAAAAAGTTTCTTTTTAAATTTTCCATTTCTAATTTGAGAAAAATCAAGAATATCATTCACTAAGTAGAGCATTTTGTAAAAAAATAACATTTTTTGTTGTTGATTTTAACTTATTTTTCATTTCAATAAGTAGCTGAGTCAAGGGAAAAAATTAGATCTTAAGTTTGAATTAATTTACAAAAAATCCCTAGAGTGAATCAGGGAAGACTCGGAGAACCTCTTGAGAATTAACAAGATTAATTTTTTTCTGGCTTTAGTAAAATTGATGGAGTCTGTTTATAATTTTGTAACATTTTTAATTTAATATTATAAAAATTAATAAATAATTTTATGTTATAAGCTAAGGAAATTTATGAATATTTGAAATTCTGAAAATTTTAATCCTGTAATTTTTAGATTTAATAACTGTAAAAATATTTTAATTATAATATTAAAAATAAAATAAATATGTTTTTGAAATCTTATAGTTTTTATTATATAATTTTATCTTTAACTTAATTTATATTTTAGATATAACTCTCTATATTTCCTTCAAACAAAATAAATTGAAAATCTAGTCATTTGTATTAAATATACTGAAAAATTTTGCCTCTGCTTTATTTAAACATTTATACATATTTAATAATTTATTATTTATTATACTAAAGATATTTTACTTTTGTATACGATTGATCAGTCTTAATTAATTAAAATTAAAGTAGCAAAGTAAATAGTTTTAGTATATATTGAAATTTATATAGGTATTTTAATTAAAATAAAAATGTGAAGTTCATAATAGTAAAATCTAAATAAATCTCTAAGTTATAATCATCCCTTATTCTATATAAATGTGTAATTTCTAATAAACTATTTGCCAAATTAATTCCCTTAAAACAGAATAAATTACATTAGTAATTCTATTAGATTTGAAATTTCCTAGCTTTACTTATTGTGAAAAGTATTGAATTAAAAAGAGTCAAAATTAAGTTTTCAGTTTTGCCTTTCATTTTCAATCACAGGTCTATGAAAGAAATTGATTCCAAGGCTGCTGTGAAAACATGATAAAAGCAGCGCCTCACTAAATTCTAGTTGATTCTGCTAATATTCATTCCAAGTTCCTTCTTAAATGCTGCCCAGTACCCTCTATATTAAATTACTTAGTTTTAGCTTACTTTGATTAATCCCTTGTATTCAGAGGGTTAAGGTCTCTATTTTTAATCCACGAGTACATTAATTCAACAGGTGCAATTCTATAGTGATAAGGCCCTAAAAACTTGATTGGCAAAGCCAAATCTAGGTACTTATTCATAATACTTTGTGATCTATGATAAGGTGCATTATCAAGTAGAATTAAAGTATTTTCTCTCCAACTAGTGTCAACTGAATCCAATACATTAACTAGTTTACATAGGAAGTACATAAATGAGTGCTAGTTAGCTCTTCCATGATTAACTGTATAGTACAGCTCTCCTGTACTTGCAACTCCAATAATTAAATTCCTTTATTTTAGTCTCTGTGAATTTGTAACTCGATTTTTTACATAAGGGGCAGTCCAACCTCTGTGTCTTTAATCTGTTTAGTTAAGAGTTGATTCATCAATATTGATTATTCTCCTACCCTTACTTAAGTGTTCCACGAATTATTGAGCTGCGTACTATCTTTATAACTTACTACTGTTGCTATTATGCAAAGTTGAAATCTACTTTATTTATTTATAAGTCATCATTAATTCATTCTTCAAGAACCTTCTTATCATTTACTTGCTACACCTTAACTATATATTCTTCTGTAAACTTTGCTGTATATCAGAAATTTGCACTGGTTAAGTGTTATACATTAACATATTAACGATATGAGTGCGTGGTCTGCTATGCAATTTTTTATACTTGCCTCTATTAATTTATTTTAGATTCCAGAATTAAGCTTTCTTTACTGGACTTTTTAAGTACCGTCTTAATTTATAGTATGAAATGCCAAGTCTATCCATTATTTAGAAATAAGTTAACTTTTCTGAAACTCTTAATCTAAGTGACTCCTCTGCAAGTTTAAGTTCCTTCTCTTACAATTATTTCTCCTTTCTTAACTACTTTTGTAGTCTACGAGGAATTATTGCATTCAATTGTGTGTGCTAACCAAAAATTGGAATTTAATATTTTATTTTATGATTCTCAATAACTTTGGCTTCAAGAGCTTTTAAGTCAAAATTTTAACAACGTTCCATCAAACTCTAGGGTTCTAAATCTGATTACTTATACTCAGTATAAAGCTTTAACACTAGTTAACCAAGAGTCTTAATTTAATTATCATTAAGCAATGATTCTTTAGCTTCTTTTTTAGTACTTTCTCTATATTTTTCTTTAGGATCTATGATAAATCCATCGATTTAAAACTCTGAAATTTCATCACGAATCTCATTAAATTGTGAAATCATATCTTTTTCACTTACTTCTTCTATTCTCACATCTGCAAGAGTTATGTTTTTCTCGTAAAGCATATTAGTTGCTAAGTATTCTGCATGATCTTTGAGAATCTTCTGAACCACTGGAAGAGCTCTACTCCTCACTCGAACTATTACCATCATAATCTTTATCTTCTAACTTTAAGAAATCTGACAGTCTTGACTGTCGTTTTTTATTATATGATTCCATAAACGGATTCCTAAATTTAATAATAATGAATTCTGCTGGTGGTAGTAGGAATTCCGCTAGCGGAAATTGGATCGTGCTGGTGCGATTTCATTATTATGAAAAGCACTCTCTGATTTTAGTAACAGCAGTGTCTTCCTGAATCAAAATTGGACTATATAAAATGGTTTAAGGCACCTTAATTTTAAAGTTTAATGAACCAATAGTAACTTACTGGTATCAATGTTTCAGAACTCGCCCAGAAGTGCAAAAGTAAGAAAGAGCTATACAACTTTCTTGCCCAAGACTGCCACGCTTTCTTACCAAAAGCGGACTCCACCAACATTTATTTACTTAAGTAAATCATAAGAGCAGAGAAAGACGTAAGCCCTAGCTTAACCCTGTAACTGTTAATATAGTACGTAAGAAGAGACGCAGTTAAAGTGTCAGCAGTGCCTCAAATCGATGGACTTACAGTTCAAGACTTTCTCGATTATGCAAGAAGGTCTTCAAGACTGCTGCAATACTTGCCTGAAGAACGAGATTGGGTCCACCTTGACAGATAATGGATCTGCGACTTGCTCTTCACCCTAGACACCGACGGTGTCTCCCAGATGATTCATGATGCAATGCTCTAACGAAGAGAAAAGCTAGAGTAAAACAGAGATCTCGTTATAGAAATGAGACCCGAGTTCGTGGACGCTCTCAGCAGATGCCTTAACTTTAGCAGTAAGTTTACTCTCTCTCTTAATTACTTGTGTAGCTGAGCTAGGTAAGGCTGTGAATCTTGTTAAGGATTCATCTAAAAGAAAGAGAACCCATGAATAGTTAGAGGAGGTAAAGGATTATTAAGATGCTTTGAAATAAGATAAGCAAGAATTCTTGCAGTAAACTAAAAAGTTGAAGCGATAACATGATAATATGGAAAGTGAGTTGCTTGACTTACGTAAGATGAAAGAGTAGTTTATGCAAGATGGTAACCTGTAGAACATGCAAATTCAATCTCCAAACATGAGACACTGAGTGCTGCTGCTTCTATTTCTCCACGATTCTCTATATGCAATTAATAGCAAAGACTTGAATATGGTAAATTTCTTTAAAAAATTAAGATAAATCTCATATTCTTAATCTTGGTTTTCTCTCTGGATTTTTCTTCTATGGTTTATGTCGCTTTTAAAGTGCCTTCTCTCACTCGAGGCTGCCTTCAGCCATCTTTTCATTGTCTCTTCACTCTCTGGCAGCTCTGTATAAGTGCAAGTGAATGTTTTATCTCTAGCACTGCGACGAGTAACCAACTCTCAATTCTTATTTTATTCTTTGATTAATTCAAGCTTCTGTTAACCTTTCAATAATCTTCTCTTTTAACTTGCAGAACTGCTTTTACTTTTGGATCTCTCTCTGCTTTGAGCCTTAGTAATTTCATGGTGCTACCACTTTAAACTCCTGTGCACCAATTGCTATACCTGCTCGAATGGTTTATCTTGAAGCACAAGGTTTTAACTCATCTTCTATTCAATAAGCTCTATGAGAGAAGGTTAATAAAAACCCAACTTACTTTATTCACCTTATTCTTCAATTATTAAGGCTCCTTTTCTTCTTCAAGATTATCTTGCTTCACTACTGCTGCTGGGTTGCTTGCTTCACTATAAGCTTTCTCAGTGAGAGATACAATATGTTGAACGATTTCTCTTACAATATTATCTTGCTCCTATTCGTTTGAAAGCTCTGCAGAAATTTATTCTTAAGGCACCTGGTTTTATTCTAGTAAATTTTCCAATGCTTCTAATCGATTTTATAAAATTGATTATACTTAATTGTGCTTGCGAGCAAGTATAAGCTCTGTCTCTTTCTTTTCAACTATAAGCAGCTGCTCTGCACTATCTTTAGAAGCTTGCTTATATAAATACTCGCTGCCACCTGCCTTTAGTGTTAAGTCTCCCAATTCTGCCAATGATTTATTCTTCAGATCTTTGTGAGAAACATCAGCAATGATTAAATATGAACCACCATTTTAATCGATTTCATCATTAGTTTAGATATCTGTTCCTCTCCCCTGTGGCTCGTTGAGCAAGTAACCCCCGTAGTTTTTGCTTGCTTTTCTCATTAAATGCCTGCCTTCAAGCACAGATTCAATTGCAGTCGCCTGGGAGTGGCTGAAAATAATGAAATCAAAATCGGATTTCTTTAAACCTATTTCAATAGCACTGTAATTTGTAGAAGCCACTATTAAAACTGGTGACAGCTACTTAATCCTTTATGATTTCCTTTATTCTTTGTAAGTAATCTTCTTGATTTGAACTTACCAGCAAGTCTGGTAACTAAGTTTTCTTGTCTCCTTACAGTTTATCAAGGGTAGGGAATACTACAGGTGTGCTATGCAAAACTAAACTAAGACAATTTTCTTCACCTTGAGAAAGATGGCCTCCTGAAAATCCTATAATACTTCTTGATTGCTTATAAAAATTTAGCTGGTTTATAATGTTGTCAGCTGGAGCCATCGAAGAGAATCCAGTTGTATTCATGAAGAAGCACGATGCTATCGTTCCACACACTCATGAATTTAGCAGACTTCATTTATTTCTTAAGTTGTGGTTGAGGTGAAAAAATAAATGCCTGTACTTTTTGCAAAGAAATTATGGTTTGAATCAAGTTTCATTGCACTAATAACTTTTTGAAATTGTTGATAATCTCTCTGCACTAAGTGCTCATTCTTGCCAACTATGATTACGGATAGCTTCGTTTTAAGAGCTATAAGAATGGCTAACGCAACGCAGATCAAGGTCTTGCAATTACCAATACCAAAATGTATTAAATGGTTTGCGTGCAAGTTTTCGCAAATATAGTTAATGCACAAAATTTTAGAACTATATAACTTAAAGCCAAGATTTTGCTGCAGCTTTTCTAAGTCATTACTTACACTTAAACCTTTCATTCCTTAGCTATGAATTGAAAGCACGAGCTAACATGTGCGAGATATTAGCGTTCTCAAAGAATCGAAGTAAGTCTACAATTGTTTTATCAGAGAAAGCCTCCATATTTTTGGGTAAGTGTAAAATTCTTTGAATTTCAGAGCAGTCGCCATTAAGGCAATTTTCAATGATGCTGTTGCTCACACTCACATTCTTTTCAATTTAAGCTTCTATGATTTGCTGCTGAAGCTTCTTGAACTACTCTACTTTGCCTACCCACTGCTCGTCTCTGCTCTGCAGCCTTTATGCAAGGCCTTTCATAAAGTAAACCATAATGTTTGAATCAATAACCTCTTACTTCTGTAAGAAAGTAGCCCTAGTAATTGATATATAATCTTTGAGAGCTTCAACTGTAGGAGAGCAAGAGAGAGCACAAATTCTTACGAAGTGCTCTGTATATTCTACAGGTATGTCTCTGATTAAGTGCAAGCCACAGTCTTGCTTGAGTAGAGTAATGAAAGGCACATTCAAGATAAAGAATGAAGTAGGTATTAGCTTTTAAAC
>ARYC01019527.1:0-29702 GCA_000711775.1 Oxytricha trifallax
TCTCTCTCTGTTTAATTTGCTGCGCTCTTTCATCAAGTATATAGCAGTACCAGGTTTTTCTTTAAAGTTAGAAGACTAAGCTTACTTGTGATGAAAGGATGCTTTTAAAGTTCCTACAGCCAGGTATCACTTATTTTAATACCTTGCTTCTCTTTTTCTTAGGAGAGATGCTGTATCGTTTCTTGTGAGCTTCTTAAATAACTTCATTTAAGTACTCAGGATTCAGAGCTGCAAGAACACTAAAGAAGAAGTTTTTCTCTGGCAACTTATTAGAGAGCTGTAGCTTTGATGGAAGGTAGAGAGCTACGTCTGGATCAATCATAGCATCGTCATATAAGTTTGTCACTGATATTTCAGGGTAGTTAGGAATTTCAATCATCCTTATTTCATTATACTTAAAAGCTTTTTTCTCTTCACTCAGTAAGGCTTTTAAGAATGAGATTTTAGTTCCCTCATAAGTTGGCAAGAACAATCAAACTATAATGGATTTATTAATCTTACTTAAGAACATACCTTGCTATACCAAATATCTATAAAGGTCCTTTTTACTTCGAAATTTTCTTATTAAATCTTGAGATTAAATTCTCTTTATTGCATCATTCATAGACTCCATCTTGTTCCTCTTTCTAGAAATGTTAATGAAATTTAAAATTATGGATATCCATTCTAAGTTTATTAAAATCTTACTACTCAATAGGGAGGACCTACTAGAGGTCAACCTTGAAAAGATATGCGGAGAAGCATTGAAAACTTGGTCCAAGTTTCACAGATTGATTTCCATTTTTATCAATCTATCTCCATTAAATTGCTCCTAATAATGTTTAATTATTTTAGGAGGTCTTCCAAATTATGTTCAAACTTAATTAGGAGTTAAATTTTAAGGTTAAAACTTAATTAGGAGCATATTTAATTTAAAAATGTTTAATAACTTTACCTCCACATTAAGTTCAAACTTGATTTGGAGGACCTCCTAGAGAAACAAAACTTCATTAGGAGTATTTTAATTTACTAAAATGTTTAAAATTCTCATAAAATATGTCAACTTAGAGTCTTTAATGGTTAGTTAATTTTCTTACCTCTCAGCAAAGAATCTACCAGAGTGTCTTATACTCGAATACTATAGTTTTTCAAGGCATATTATATAATTATTATAATAAAATATCAGCAAACTAAAATGAGCGCTAACCTGTTAAGAAGAGCGGCATTACTTGGATCAAGTCAATAAAAGTTATCATTCCAGCAACCAAGAAAAGTAGAGACCAGAGACGCTTATACTCAGTGGGAGCCTATTATGAAAACTTTGACCAATCTAGCTTTGAGATTTAAATATAAATTAAGTAGGAGGTTATCAAAGAAGCTATGCAAATTGAGGAGGTTAAACAACCAGCCATAGAGCATTAATAAATACAAGCCAAAGTTAACTATTAATACAAATAATGCAATAAAGTTTTCCCTTACAAGTCAACTTATAAGAGACACTAGAGAAATATACACAACGATATGCCAAGATTATATCTCAAGCATTAAAAGAAAGATGGAAAGTATATCTGTGAGTTCTGTGAGAAGCCATATTCTAATACAAGAGACCTCAAAGTGCACTGAAAGAAAAAGCACAATTAAAGTTTTGTCTTTATTCATGAACTACAGGGAACAGATTCCTCTAAAAGAGAAGATCAAGAAACCCAGTGGAGTCTCTTAGAGTTGAAGTCTAAAAGTAAGTTAAAATGAAGAAAGCAGTCAAGAACTTTCCAGTCTCTGAGATCAATAAAATCATGGTTAAAATAGAGGCAATGAAGATTCCTATATTAAAAATTATTGACTTAGATTCTTGCCTAGAAAGCTACCTCACTCTTGAAGATAAAATAGAGAAGAGAGTCATTACTGATGACTAATATGCTTACAAGATATATCCATTCAATTACTTCCTTGCTGATGACAAGTTCCAAATGGAATTTGCAAATGAGTATTATGCTCTTTAAAAGGCAAAGTTAAATTAGTGCAGGCATATCATATAGCTTGATGCTCTTTTACCTTGTAAAGATCATGTAGCGTTCAGGCTTCCATTAAATGAGATGACTTACAGAGAATTCTTATCTGACAATAGATGTCAGAGATAAATTGGCTAGATAGTATAGCAGATAGTTGAGGGGATTGAAGAGCTTCACAAACTAGGTTATGTTCATAGAGACTTAAAGCCAGAGAATATCATGTTGAAGTTTCAGCCTCTTAGAATTTATATTATAGACTTCAATAGAGCTCAAAGACTGCAAGCCTTTGCATAAGGAAATGTATACGGCACTCCTGGATATTTCCCAGAGAGAGAGAGGATTGGAGAGATGGAGACACTTAATGGGATATCTGGGCTTTAGCAGTAATAATAATAGAGAGCGATATGACAAGAAACGATTACTTTAGCTGCAGGTGTGAGAGAGAGATTCTAAGCAGAGAATCAAACAATATCTCGATAAAAATAAAATAAATGGAGGTCTCAGAGAACTTGCATACTCAACTATTATCAAGCCAAGCTAAGAGAATTAGCAAACAATAGAAACAATTAAACATCATTTTAGAAAGATAAAATTCAAAGAACTGCCTCATGAATCTAAGCTTATGTTTGTGTGAAATTTTTTAAAAACTCGCTTGTTATACTCACTTAAAATACTAATATTTAAAAATTAAACCCCTAAATAAACCTTATTAAAACCCTAATAAAGTATGCACTAATAGTCTACTTTTATCAATCAAAAACTCAATCAAACTACTGAAAGGGTTTTGGGGTTTTGAATGCTAAATAGCTAACAGGCAATGATACCTAACAGTTAAGGTGCTCTTGCGTAGGAGTCTTGCTATGGCTATATAATTCATTAATGCTTTGACTAAATCTGTATTAATACATGTACCATACCTAAGCTTTAGCAGAAAATCTAAATATTCCTCATCATAAATAGACCCTTAATTTCGCTAATTTCTATTTCTCATTTTGCAAATAGGCCTAATTTCTCTACTTACCTCAATAAGACCCCAACTATATCCTACAATTCAAAACACTTATAAACCTCACTAAGGTTTTTTGGGGTTTTGATTACCTACGAAGCTGAATTAACGCCAGGTAGCTCATCTAATGCAGGGAATTCCTGAGCTCGTAGTCAACTCGAGGAGTTTAGGAACTGACAGATTAAACCCCACTGACTGATCCTAATGCGGTGAACCCAGCAACCCCTTGCCTACCCTCAGCAGGCTTAGTGTAGTAGAAAGCTTTTTTAGAAGGTCTCCAGCCTCGGGCCCTGTGTGTCACCCTATCCTTTAACTTTCTAATTTAATATTACATTTTTAAATAATAACGATTTACATTTTGTCCCTAGATTTTCCCTTATTTAATTCCATTTCATCAATAATGAAATGAATTAAAAATATTAAAAATTTCGATAGAAATATAATATTAATGATTTAAAATTTATTTAATTATTCAATCAAATATTTTATAAAATATCTATATATATTAATATAATTCTCAAGTTCGTGACAACCTTAACAGCAACAACATCACACAAGTAAAAACATTAAATCAAGCTTATTTTTTATTTACAAATTTATAAATTTTTAATGTAATTATAAACAGATCGATGAAGGCATCTAGGGTGTGGCCGCCTCTTTAGCTAGCTTATTGAGCCTTTTTCGTATCCTAATGCCTTTCAACAGTTGTAAGGGGCGAATAATCTCTAAGCTTGTCAACCGAAATAAATGTAAGCCTGGTCACTAATCAGTCTCTTCAGTGAGTAGCCCTAAAACAAGTGGGAACGGCTAGGTTCTTTCTTCAATATCGATTATGTTGAACTCATCCAAGCAACTCCAAGAATTTCTCCATGTCAAAGTTAGGAAAATTCTTCAACATGATTGTCATGTCAACTTGCTTATAAATTTCATTTCTACTGATTAATAACTAATAAATTTTGTTTATATTAAAAAATCACCTACCTCAGTGAATTACTTACTACTAGCTATAATTAAAAATATAATAAATTATTTTATTAAATTTAATTTAAAACAAGTCCTTCAGAAAGAGGAGGAGAGCAATAAAAATATAAAAGAAAATCAAATTTTATATAGTTTATAAATATTTTAAATATATAAAGCAAAATTAAATTAGCAAAAATTATAAATAAACTAATAAAATTTCTTATATTTAAAATAAATTTATTTCTTTATATAATATAAAAATGTATAATTGCTTATAAGAATAATAATTTATTTCAAATAGGTGAATAAATTTATTTATTGTTGAGTTATAGGTGATAAAGTGGTAAAGTCTTATCTAAACAAATAGTGATATAAAACATATATTTTATAGTAACATATATCGTAATCATAAGAGATGTAACTAGTCAAGGTAGCAGTAGCCATTTTCCTGCTAAATATGAAAAATAAAAGTAAAAAAAACACATTACACCCTAATCTTTTATTTGCTCTGTGATAGATTTTTTATATAGCACTTTACAGTTACCTATCATTATACTGCAAAATTAAATATTTAATCAACTTACAAGTTAATTTATTTTAAATTATTTAATATTTCTTTTTTAGATTAAATCTAATTAATCAATAATAAAATGAAATAATAAATTATTTAAAATTTAAATAAAAACTTACAAATAAAAATTACTTTAATTTTATAAAATAACTATGTTAATTATATTGAGAAAACGCTAAATTATTATAAGATTTAATATATAAATAATAATATTAATTAAATTAAGTTAAGTTAATTTAAACAAATTAATCATTTCATTAAAATATACATAATATTTTCAATTTAACTTATAAATTCACTTTTATATATTATTTCAAAATAAAATTATTAATTCATTTGACTAAATAATTATATTTGTAATTTAAGGTGAATATTTATATTTATTTTATTACTGAAATATATTTCTTAAAATAATAAGCTAAATTATTAATATTTCTTAGAATTATATTTATTCGTAAAATTTCAAATTTTAAATAATACTAAAACTTATATATTAATATTTAAAAATGTTTTAATTAACAAAAATTTATAATAAGGTTTGAGCTAAATAATATTTAATAAATTATATTTATTTTTAATTATATCATTATCTTTGGGTAATAAATCGTGATTTATTTTTGGAAAAAAGCTAATTAATTCTCCCTCAAATTATTTTTCAATTTTAAGATAATTTTTTTGACTCCCTTCAAAGCATTATAAAAGTATAATAATTTTATAAAAACCAAAAGAAAATTATTTCTGTAGAATTTGGGAGAATAATTAAGATACAGTATTTAAGTAATATATTATCAATTATTTGAATTTATACATTAACAATTAATCATATAATTTGAATTTTTATTCACTCTATAATATAAAAAATATCGACTTATCATAT
This sequence comes from Oxytricha trifallax, assembly GCA_000711775.1. Lineage (NCBI taxonomy): Eukaryota > Ciliophora > Spirotrichea > Sporadotrichida > Oxytrichidae > Oxytricha > Oxytricha trifallax. The sequence goes on from ARYC01019527.1 coordinate 5,406, forward strand.
ATTTTTGTAATAAACCATTATTTTATATATTAGATTTATTAAAAGTCACTATATTTTTTTGTAAAAATTATCTGGATTCTACTTGCTAAATTATTATTGGTCTAAGTAATATTTCTTTTGTCTATAAAATGTTTCATAATAAATAAACTTTAATTATTATTTTTTTTCTGTTACACAGTGACTTTATTTCTTCACTATTAATAAAAAGAAATTTGATAAATTTTATTATTTTAAAGTTTTTAAGTAATTGTTTTTGTTCGATTTAAATATTGGAAGTAATAAGATATAGGAAAAAATATAGATAATTTCTAGCAGTTTTTAGTAAATATTATATAAAAAAATAATTTTTAATTAATAAATTAGGGTAATTGTTTTTATTTTATTTTATTTTCTTTTCTCTTCTTATCAATTAAATTGACCAATTTATTTTTATAAAAGTTTTAAAATTATTGTGGAAAGTTACTTATCCATTAAAAATTATATGCAATTAAAGAAGGAAATTTATGATTTTTAAATAAAAATATGTAAATTTATAAATTTTTCAAAATCTTCTTCATCAATTATCATAATTATTTATTAGCATAATCAAAACCCTAAAACCCCTTAATCACATATTTTAGTAATTTGATTTGTAGGGTATAGTTGGTGTCTTATTGGGGTTAGATACTTCTGCATATATCTCTTTACTTTGGTTATGTGACTGTAAGACTTCATCCACGTCGTGCATTAATACCTGCCATCAATCTTATCATGCTTGAAAATTTTTGATTTACCAGAATGTATATATTTGATATGCCTCATCAGGCTCTACTCAGTTGAGAAGTAGTTTAAACAATCATTGCATTCAAAGTTTTTTTAACTTTTCAACAGGTTGCTGTTCTTATAGAACCTCAACATTTTCAATTAAGTTTAAAGTCCTCTTTATGCTCTCTCCTTCTAGTTTTATACTTCTTTTTCGAAGACCACTGCTTTAAATTCAATAGCTCTCAGCTCTAAATTCTTCTCAGCATAAATGATTTCAGGAATTTTAGTGGAACCAAAGTTGAGCAATGATTAACCTGTTCCAAGAGAAACTGCTTTGCGATTCAAGTTAGCCGCCATGTTTAAATTCAAATTCAAATTTCAATTATTAATAAGTAAAATCCTCACTGGCTATACTAACTTTGTATATGAGCTGGCACTGCAACAACAATGGTTGATTCTTAGGTGTTAGACATCATATTTATACTTAGTATATAACTATAATTTTTCTAATTTCATGCTTAATATTTTTAATTTTGGTACCAACTGAGAATAAATTCAGGTTGGTACTGGTACCAATTAGGTTTTAAACCATTTGGAACTTTTCCATTAAAACCTCATTAGTTAAAAACTAGGTACTAATTAAGTTTTGGTACTATTAAATTGTACCAATTAAACTTAAACGAATTTAGTACCAGTACTAATTAAATTTAAACAAATTTAGTACTAATTTAATGGAACTAAATTGATATAAATGGAGCTCAATCTCTGCAGTTTGTTACAGCTTCAGCTAGCTTTCTCCACGTATCTTTGCAGGGTTGATCTCCTATAAAATGCCCATATTTAATAGTAAGTTTTTAAATAATAGGATGCAGAAGTCTATAAATTATGATTTGAAATTCATTTATAGGAAGAGGAATAAAGATGAAATCACTCAATGATCAAATGAAAACAGTTGAGGCTCAAGAAAAGATCTCAAGATTCAGATTAAGGAAGATCTCTATCGATACCTAACTTTACATGGCTAGATAACTTGATGATTAGTAACATATTATACAGTTGGTTTGTTCCTTCCAATGATGGATGGTACCAAAATTTTATTCTTGAAAGCAATACTTTGTGAGGAGAAGAAAGTTTTTAAAAATAAAGAGATTAAACTAATAGAAATTCTCAAATACTCTGAGATTTCAGTCACTAATCTTTATGAGGATGCCATGTAAGATGAAGAAGTGGTAGTTTACCTTCCTACCAAGAAACAATTCTCTTGATAAACTACCAGAGAGGAACTTTTTCTTTGGTGTTCTTGGTACAATGAAAGAGGAGTATCTCAGAGAAATAATTGAAGAAGCACATAAGAAACGATATTCTATCTCTCCTGAAGACTAGAAAAAGCAAGGCATTCTAATAAGCTCAGCTTGGCTAGAGGAACTTAAGAAGCATCCTTATCTTTCAAGTAAGCTTTGACATATAACTTTGTAGGAAAATCTGGCACTGGCATATATCTTATTAAAGAACATGCTAAGGTTCACAGAGAAAGAAAGTCGCAGAAAATTTATAAGGTGAGCAAGAGGCTTTATAAAGATGTCTAAAAACCAGAAGAAATGAACATAGATGCAGGAGCTGGCACTAAGAGAAGAAATATGGCCCAAGCAAGCCATAAGAAGAGGAGAAGAAAGAGAACCCAAACCCCTTTATGGGTTAGTTTAATATGTGAACTTATTCATTCATTTAAATCTAAAACTTATTTATAAACATTCATTCTTCCCTCTCTCGCACAAACTGTTGTCTTATCTATGCTCACTCTCTTACAGCTGCTTTGAATTAAGTCAACTGTATCGATCGGCAAGTCATGCATAAGATGATACAGCAGCAGCTTCTTGTAGTGAGTCTTGATTTAGCTCCAGTAGAATTCGATTCCATTAAATTAGGGGCTATAAGGAACGTTGTATACAGGAGTTATGTTTAACTCTTCATAAGCTTTCTTAGACTCCTTAGTCTTATGAACTGAAAGATTATCAACAAACAGGATGATCTCTTGGTTACTATACTTATCTCTGAGCTTATGTAGGAACTCTATATACTACTCTCGCTTAATAGAGCGAGGGTGAATAACATAACTCTCTAGGCCTGAATCTTCACTTATACCAGCTAAAATTGCATGGGTGACTACCTTCACTTTTTAATCATAGACTTCTATATTATCATACTTCTTATACCAAGACTTATTAATAAAGGTGTTGAAGGTAAACACAGCTTCATCAGCGTGTATGAACTTGATGTTATTAGTAATAGCTCTCTGCATTTAATTCATATATATAGTTTAAATTATTACTATAAAATGGCACTGTAAAATCAATCACTCTCTTCACTCTGTTGACAGTCTTGAAAGTAATACCATATTGGCTATAGTCTAAGGAGAGATACGCATGTCAGGAAACTTGCGATGAAACATTACAGCTCGCTTGTCTAACGGAAAGTGTGCCCAATACTTCAAAGTCTTCGAGTCGCAGAGGAAGTCAATATGAGCCTGAGAGAACTTTTATTTTCTTGCAGGATGCTTTTAAGTGCCTGAATTATAATGCTAAAAATCCAACAAGCAATGATACCTAATTGTTCAGGCACTCTTGCGTAGGAGCTTTGCTATAGCTGCATAATTCATTACTGGATTGACTTAGTCTATATTAATACACGTACCATACCTAAGCTTAAGCAGTAAATCTAAATATTACTCATCATAAATCGACCCTAAATTTCGCTAATTTTTATTTCTAATTTGGGAAATTTGCTTAATTTTCTTTGCTAACCCCATTAGACCCCAATTATACCCTACAAATCAAAGCACTTATAAACCTCACTAAGGGGTTTTGGGGTTTTGAATACTCTCTGAGATCTCTTATTCTAAGATTCAATTATCCAAAGTATTAAACAAATTAAAATACTTGTATTTTATAAAAAAGAATTGTTGTTTTGAGTGGAAATTGAATTTTTCAAATAAACTACTTAAAATAAAGTGAACTTACATTTAAATAATGATGATTTTATAGTAAGTATCGAGAGAGGTTTTGGCAACTTCCTGTGTTTTTAAGCCATCTTAAATTTAATTATGAATTATTGAATTTCTATTACGTTGAATTATTAATAAAGATAATTTTTTATTTTTAAAAATTTATGATCGATAGTTGAAATTTAGAGTTTCTAATATATATATATAAAGAATATATAATTAAGCACAAACATTTTAAATTTTTAGATAGTTCATATAAATTTTATTATTTTAAAGGTATTTTTTAATTATTTTATAGTAGATAACTATACACTATTTTTAATGAAATATATTAAAAATAAATAGAAAATATTTAAAAATAATTATATTCTCCATACAAATTATTTTTTATTTTTTAATTAGTAAACTTACATTCCTAACACTATTAAAATATATTTAAATCTCTCCTTAATTACTTAAATTAAATCAGTTATTTTTAATAAATACAATTAGAATTTCTTAACTCATAAAAATATTTACAAAAATAAAGAGCTATTCAAACTTTTATTTAAGAATTGCAATTCATCTGATTCTTTTATCAAAATTATTGGAAAAAAAAGTATTTTATTATAAAATTACAATTAATATTAATATTAATAATTGTAGGAACTTTGAAGTTTTAATTAACACAATTGTTAAATTAAATCAATTCATATTAATTGATCTATAATAAAAATAAACAAATTAATTATTATTTAATTTAGTAATTTATGCATAAATTTATTAATATATAAGATAATTTTATATTCTTTTTATTTAAATGCTAAATGCAAAAAAAATGAGAAATTTTAAATTATGATTTTTTTTTATTGTTATTAATTAACTACTTTATCACCTTAACAGTCTTGATTCATTTTTAGTCATCTATAATCATATTATATTTACATAATTACATTTTAAAATATGAATATCAACTTTTACTTATTTTTAGCGAGCCTTGAAATTGCAAAAATATAATGGTAATCTTAGATTTACAAGGGAAAATAAAATTATCATTTAATCAGTACATTGGAATTATAAGATTTGGTATTTAGTATGAATAAGAGAAATCTAAAGTGTTCGTATAATAGCATTTTCCCTTTTCATAAAATTTGTTTAACATTTTCATTAATTTATTAATGTGAAAATTTTAGAGTTAGTCTGTGGCTATTTAACATCAATAATAAGTTTCATGTATCAGGCAAAAAATTATGTGCAAAACATCATGAATTTAATGTTATTACCTGGGAATCTAGTTTCCTTACTGAGTTAAAAAAATATCAAAGAGTAGTATAAAACCCCATAGATCAATTAAGACATGAGAATTGGGGTTAAGAACAATTAGATTAAAAATTAATTATAATTGGCTAATAATATAAATAATTAGGCTAAAATCAAATTTGCACACCCAGATTGGATTATTTTATAAGGACAATTAATCGAGCCAATAGTTTTAATAATTAGCCTAAACATTATTATAATACGCCAATAATAATTAATTCTTAATTTAATTGTTCTTAACCCCAATTCACATGTCTTAATTGATCTATGGGGTTTTATTAAAATAAAGTTATTAGGTAAATGTTAGAGTTTTTTTCATTCTACTATAAAAATATATACGAAGTTATAAAACAGAAAAATATTAGGAATTTAATGATACAAAAATTATATATTTAATCAACTTTAATCTAAAGTAAAATAAAATTCATAATTTTTTTACGGGTTTATTTTTGTTTAAATGTTAGAATTAATTATTTTAGAGAAAGTGATCAGCTTGAGACAATATTTTAAAAAAGTTACAATTTAAGAATTAATTAATTGTAATTATAAAAATTTAAGAGACCTTCACATCACTCTTCACATTTACACTCATCTATATCATTAATTTATTTCTAAATTTTTCAAAGATTTTTTTTATGAAGAAAATAATAAATTTTTTATATAAATTTCTTTTTATTAGAACTTTTACTTATTATTTTAAAATAAATATAAAATACTATATAAATTCCAGAATTTAAAAATCATATTTACTAAAATGATAATAATTTAAATTAATAGCATTTTTATAATATTAAAATATTAAAATTAAATTTTCTCTATTATTGATTATTAAGCATTCTTTATTTGCATTAAATTTATTTATAAGTGATAATTTTTTCAAGAATTTATTTATTCATGTAGTGAAATAAAGAATTAATATTCAACAATTAAGAATCTTATGATTCTATATATTATATATTGATTAAATTAATAAACAGTGTAAGTCTAATAAATTTATAAAAATCTTTAATTGAATGATATTAACTGCTAACTAGAAATTTTAAGTAGAAGAAAGTAAAATTTTTAGAGTAAAAATTATAAATATAATTTATAAGAGTTATTTAATATAAATTGTTGAAAGATAAAGAAATAATTAGATTTTATAAAATAAAAATTATGAAATATTATTATTATTATAATAAATTAGTATAAATTTAAAAATATTAACTTTGAAATAAAAAATAAAAATAAATTTTACATTTATCAATATATATTATAAAAATAAAAGATAAAATAAATTTAATTAAATATAATAAATTTTTAAAATTGCAAATATAATAGAAATAAAAATAAGATTATTTTTAATTTTAAAATCATTATTAAATAATAAATTAAAATTAGAAAAAATATAAATAATATGAAAAAATTTAATTATTCAATAATTTAAATTGCCAGTAAATATCTTAAAATAATAAATATAAATATGAATATAAAATTATATAAAATAAAATCCCAAAATTTCATTATAAAAAATATTAAAGATAAAGATTATATCTTAAAGATAGAGAAAATTATAAATTGCAACATTTAAAAAACTTCAAAACCGAATAAAATTAAAACTGTTTTTTATTTATAAGATGCAAAGCTCATAATAGGGTAATATGCTATCAAGGAACACGATGACAGATACGCTCACTCTTTTATAGCTGCTTTGAATCAAGTCTACTATACTTTTGGGCAAGTCATGATATGATTATACAGAATGAGCTTCTTGTATTAAGTCTTTATATTTAACTCCAGTAGAATTCTATTTTAATAAATTAAGGACATGACAGGATATTTTTTGTTTAGGTCTTCATAAGATATCATTGACTCCTTAGTCTTTTGAACTGATAAATTATCAACAAACAGAATGATCTCTTGGTTGCTATACTTCTCTCTGAGCTAATGTAGGAACTCTATAAACTACTCTCGCTTAATAAAGCGAGGGTGAATCACATACTCTCTAAGCCTGAATCTTCACTTATACAACTAAAATTTTATGGATGACTACCTTTACTTTTTAATCATAGACTTCTATATTATCATACTTCTTATACCAAGATTTATTAATAAAGGTGTTGAACGTAAACACAGCTTCATCTGCATGTATGAACTTGATGTTATTATCAATAGCACTTAGCATTTAATCATATATATAGTTTAAATTATTACTATAAAATGGCACAGTAAAATCAATCACTCTCTTCACTCTTTTGACAGTCTTGAAAGTAATACTATTTCGTCTATAAATATTGGCTTTAGTCTATGGAGAGATACGAATGTCAGGAAACTTGCAATGAAACATCATAGCTCGCTAGTCTAATGGAAAATGTGCCCAAAACTTCAAAGTCCTCGAGTTGCAGAGGTATTCAATATGAGCTTGAAAAAACTTTTATTTTCTTGCAGGATGTTTTCAAGAGCCTGAGTTATAATGCTAAACAGCTAACAGCCAATGATACCTAACAGTTAAGGCACTCTTGCGTAGGAGTCTTACTTTGGCTGTATAATTCATTAATGATTTGACTTAGTCTATTAAAATACTCGTACCATACCTTAGCTTTAGCAGCAAATCTCAATAATTATCATCATAAATAGAGCTTAAATTTCGCTAATTTTTATTTCTAATTTGGGAAATTTGCTTAATTTTCTTTGCTAACCCCATTAGACACCAACTATACCCTAAAAATCAAAGCACTTATAAACCTCACTAAGGTTTTTTGGGGTTTTGATTACCTACGAAGCTGAATTCACGCCAGGTAGCTCATCTAATGCAGGGAAATCCTTAGCTCTCAGTTAACTCGAGGAATTTAGGAACTACAGATTAAACCCCACTGACTGACCCTAATGCGGTAAACCCAGCAACCCCTTGCCTACCCTCAGCAGGCTTAGTGTAGTAGAAAGCTTTATTAGAAGGTCTCCAGCCTCGAGTCCTGTGGGTCACCCTATCCTTTAATTTTCTAATTTAATATTACATTTTTAAATAATATTATCCTTATATTTTCCCTTATTTAATTCAATTTCATCAATAATGAAATGAATTAAAAATATTAAAAATTTCGATAGAAATATAATATTAATGATTTAAAATTTATTTAATTATTCAATCAAATATTTTATAAAATATCTATATATATTAATATAATTCTCAAGTTCGTGACAACCTTAACAGCAACAACATCACTCAGGTCCAAATATTAAATCAATTATAATTTTATATTTACAAATTAATAAATTTTTAATGTAATTAAAAACAGATCGATGACCAGGCAGCCAAGATGTGGCGCCTCTCTTACTAGCTTAAGGAGCTTGTTCGTATAATATTGCCCGTCAATGGTTTGAAGGAGCGAATGATCTCTTTAAGTTTGTCAACCGAAATATATGTATACATGGTAACTAATCAGTATCTTCAGTGAGTGGTCTCTAAAAACAGTGGAATGGCTAGGTTCTTTCTTTTTTATCGATTCTGATGAACTCTTCCAAGCAACTCCAAGAATTTCTCCATGTCAATGAGAAAATTCTTCAACATGATTGTCATGTCAACTTGCTTATAAATTCCATTTTCACAAATAAATAACTAATTAATTTCTATCAATTAATCACCTTACCTCAGTGAATTACTTACTACTAACTATAATTAAAAATATAATAAAAATATTTTTTTTCTTCATTTAATTAAAAACAAGTCCTTCAGAAAGTGGAGAGCAAAAAAATATGAAAGAAAATCAATATTTATATAATTTATAAATAAATTTAATATTCAAAGCAAATTAAATTAACAAAAATTATAAATAAACTAATTAAATTTCTTATATTTAAAATTAAGTTATTTCTTTATATAATTTAAAAATATATAATTGCTTAAAATGAAAATTAATTAATTCAAATAAATGGATATATTTATCTATTGTTGAGGTATAGGTGATAAAGTGGTAAAATCTTATTTAAACAAATAGTAATATAAAATATATTTTTATAGTAACATATATTTTAATATGTAACTAGTCGAGGTAGCAGTAGTCATTTTCTGTAAAATACATAAATTAAGAGTAAATAAACTCATTACGCCTAATCAGTATTTGCTCTGTTTTAGATTTTTCATATAGTACTTTTTAATTACCTATTATTTTATTGAAAAATTAATTATTTAATCAATTTACAAGTTAATTTAGTTTATATTATTTTATATTTCTTTTTTAGATTAAATCTATATAGTCAATAATAAAATGAAATAATAAATTATCAAAGATTTAAATAAAAATATAAATAAAAGTTACTTTAATTTTATAAAATAACTATGTTAATTATATTGAGAAAATGCTAAATTATTATAAGATTAAATATATATCAATAATAATTTTAATTAAATTAATTATTTTAAACAAATTAATCATGGCATTAAAATATACATAATATTTTCATTTTAACATAAAAAATTTTATCTTATAAATTCATTTTTATTTATAATTTCAAAATGAAAATATTAATTCAATTGACTTAAAAATTATATTTGTCATTTAAGGTGAGGTGAATATTAATATTTATTTAATTACTTAAATATATCTATTAAAATAATAAGCTAAATTATTAATATTTTTATAGAATTAAAATTATTCGTAAAATATCAAATTTTAAATAATCAGTAAAAATTTAAACATTCGCCAAAAATTAGAAAAATAATCAAGAATAAATCATAGTATTATATAATTAATTTACTAGTAATTTTATTAGTATTTCTAATTTACTAATTAAAACCGCACTCCAACCCAAATCTATATATGGTTTGGGATAGAGTGCGGTAGAGTAGTAATTTAATTATATATTTATATTTTAATTAAACATAACATTTCATTTACTATAGATTACATTTGATTTTTATTAAAATTATATAAATCATTACTTCATTATATATCACGTTTATTTAAAATTAATTATAAAACTTTTTGAATGCAATAATTAAAAATATAGTAAATTATAAATGAATTTTTTGTTAATAAAAATCAAATGTAATCTATAGTAAATGAAATGTTATGTTTAATTAAAATATAAATATATATACCGCACTCTATCCCAAACCATATATAGATTTGGGTTGGAGTGCGTTTTAATTAGTAAATTAGAAATACTAATAAAATTACTAGTAAATTAATTATATAATACTATGATTTATTCTTGATTATTTTTCTAATTTTTGGCGAATGTTTAAATTTTTACTCAATACTAAAACTTATATATTAATATTAAAAATATTTTAATTAACAAAAAATTATAATAAGGTTTGAGCTAAATAATATTAAATAAATTACATTTTTTTTTAATTATATCATTATCTTTGGGTAATAAATCGTGATTTATTATTGGAAAAAAGCTAATTTATTCTCCCTCAAATCATTTTTTCAATTTTTAGATAATTTTTTTTGACTCCCTTCAAAGCATTATAAAATAATAATAATTTTGGATACCCCCATGTGCCTGGAATCGGAAAAGACCCCCCCATGTGCCTTGAATTTTTTTGACTTTCGTTCACAGTTCTGGAATCATGAAAAGTTCTATGTGAAGAAGAAATTTCCAAAACTCAACGACCACCGTACCATATAATTCAGCTACCCTAAATTACGATTAATAAAACAAAATTCAAAAAATAATGAAGGATTCATGGAGAAAAATCATGCTGTTTATGTTATAAAATTGTATTTTATGATAATAATTTTCTAACTGATTTTTCTCCATGAATCCTTCATTATTTTTGAAGTTTCGTTTTATTAATCGTAATTTAGGGTAGCTGAATTATATGGTACGGTGGTCGTTGAGTTTTGGAAATTTCTTCTTCACAAAGAACTTTTAAGGATTCCAGAAGTGTAAACGAAATTCAAAAATTCCAGTTTTATGGGGGGGGGTCTTTTCCGATTCCAAGCACATGGGGGATCTAAAATTTTATAAAAACCTTAAGAAAACTATTTCTGTAAAATTTGGGAGAATGATTAAAATACAGTGTTTAAGTAATAAATTATCAATTATTTGAATTTATACATTAACAATTAATCATATTATTTGATATTTAATTCACTCTAAAATATAAAGAAATTACGACTTATCAAATATTTTTGTAATAAACCATTATTTTATGCATTAAATTTATTAAAAGTCATTATATTTTTTATACTAATTATCTGGATTCTACTTGGTAGATTATTATTAATGGTCTAAGAAATATTTCTTTTGTCTATATAATGTTTCATAATAAATAAACTTTAATTATTATTTTTTTCTGTTACACAGTGACTTTATTTCTTCACTATTAATGAAAAGAAATTTGATAAATTTTATTATTTTAAAGTTTTTAAGTAATTGTTTGTGTTGGATTTAAATATTGGAAGTAATAAGATATAGGAACAAATATAGATAATTTCTAGCAGTTTTTAGTAAATATTATATAAAAAAAAATAATTTTTAAATTAATAAATTAGGGCAATTGTTTTTATTTTATTTTATTTTCTTATCAATTAAATTGACCAATTTATTTTTATAAAAGTTTTAAAATTATTGAGGAAAGTTACTTATCCCTTAAAAATTATATGCAATTAAAGAAGGAAATTTTATGACTTTTAAATAAAAATATATAAATTTATAAATTTTTCAAAATCTTTTTCATCAATTATCATAATTATTTATTTGCATAATCAAAACCATAAAACCCCTTAATTACATATTATAGTGATTTGATTTGTAGCGTATAGTTGGGGTCATATTGCGGTTATTAGAGAAAACGCCGTTTTTAGTCAATTTAATGAGTATTAGTGTACTTAATTCAAACAAATTTTATCTGTTTATCTTTGTGGTATCTCTTGAACTTAGCTCTCTTTAATGTTTCAAGTATATCTTCTAATGATGATCTTGGAAATGCTGATGCTCTTACTATTATCTCATTGCAGATTTCATCTTGTTTAATATGTTTAACAGCCAGACTTATTGATTATTTCTAATGTTTTTTTCCAAAGTAATGACATACTTTCTATATCGCACTCTTAGATAATCGCAGCTAACGTCCAAACATCTCATTAAACTAAGCCATTTGTCCACTCTTCTCTTAATGAGAAGTATCCTGGAATGCCTAAAACTTTTGCTTAAGTCACTATATTTTGTCTTATAGCTCTGTTGAAATCTAACATTACTACTTCTAAATGACAGAGACTTTATATTACATTTTCTAGCTTCAAATCTCGATGAGCATACCATAGATCATGGAGCTCTTTCACACCCTTAGTCAATTCTGTGAGTATTTCATTAAAATCATCAGGATATCTATTATGGTAGAGATACTCTCTTAGAATCATTTCAAATTTCTTGAGTGAAGTATAAGTTTTTTAGTTTCTTAATCTTAAATTAAAAACTCGCTTAAATGATACTTCTGCATATGCCTCTTTACTTTGGTTATGTGACTGTAAGACTTCATCCACGTCGTGCATTAATACCTGCCGTCAATCTTATCATGCTCGAAAAAATTTTTGCTTTACCAGAATTTTTATATTTGATATGCCTCATCAGGCTCAACTCAGTTGAGAAGTAGTTTAAACAATCATTGCATTCAAAGTTTTTTTAAATTTTCAACAGGTTGCTGTTCTTTTAGATTCTCAACATTTTCAATTAAGTTTAAAGTTCTTTCTATGCTCTCCCCTTCTAGTTTTATACTTCTTTTTCGAAGACCTCTGCTTTAAATTCAAGAGCTCTCAGCTCTACCTCCTTCACAACATAAATAATTTCAGGCATTTTAGTGGAACCAAAGTAGAGCTATGATTATCCAGCACAAAGAGAAACTGATTTTCGATTTAAGTTAGCCGCCATGTTTAAATTCAAATTTAAATTTCTATTATAAAGCTCCAATAACCTAACTAAATATAGTTACTGTGTATAGGAGTTGGCACCGCAGCAAAAATGGTTAATATTGGAGTGTTGGATATCATGATTATACTTAGTTTATGACTATAAATTTTTTTAATTTTTTAATTTTATGCTTAATATTTTTTATTTTTATACCAACTTAGATTAAATTTAGGTTGGTACTGGTACCAATTAAGTTTTGAACCATTTTTGAACTTTTACATTAAAACCTCATTAGATTAAAAGTACTATTAAATTGATACCAATTAAAATTAATCGGATTTAGTACCAGTACTAATAAAATCTAAACAAATTTAGTCCTAATTTAATGGAACTAAATTGATAAAAATTGAAATCCATCTCTGAAGTTTATTACATCTTCTGCCGATTTTCTCCACGTATCTTTACCAGGTTGACCTCCTATAAGATGCCCATATTCAATAGTTAGTTTTTAAAAAGTTGGATTAAGAAGTCTATAAATTAAAAATAAAAATTCAATAATAGAAGAAGGAACAAAGATGGAGTCTATTAGTACTGTAATGAAGAGGGTTGAGGCTCTAGAAATGATATCAAGATTTAGAAACAAAGAGCAAAATATCATTCTTGAAAGCTATATTATGTGATAAGAAGAAAGCCTTTAGAAACAATGAGATTAAGTTGATATAGATTCCAAACTACCCAAATATTTCTGCAACCAATCTCTACGAAGATGCAATGAAAGATGAGGAGTTTGTATTTTATCTTCCTACAAAAAACAACTCTCTAACAAGCTTCCAGAAAAAAGTTTCTTCCTTGGTGATCTTGGTACTTTAAAAGAGAATCATCTCAGAGAGATTATAGAAGAAGCTATCAAGAAACGCTATTCAATTTCTCCAGAAGATTAAAAGAAGCGAGGTATAATAATAAGCGAGACCTAGCTCGCTGAGCTTAAGAAGCATCTTTACCTCACTATATAGATTTGATTCATAACATTGTAGGGGAACCTTGAACTGGTATATTTCTAATGAAAGAGCATGCAAAGGTTCACAGATAAAGAAAGTCTCAAACAATTCATGAGGTGAGCAAGAGGCTTTGTAAAGATGTCTATGAACCAGATGATATTAGCATAGATGCAAGAGCTGGTACTAAGTGAAGAAGTATGGGCCCAAGCAAGTCATAGGTGGAAGAATATAAGAGAAGCCAAACCCTTTTATGGGCTATTTTAATATGTGAAAATATTCATTCCTTAAAATCTAAAACTTATTTGTAAACATTCATTCTTCTCTCTCTCGCACAATTTTTTTCCTTATCAACGCTCACTCTCTAACAGCTGCTTTGAATTATGTCTACTGTATCGATGGGCAAGTCAGGCATAGGATGATACAGCAGCAGCTTCTTGTAGTGAGATGATTTAACTCCAGTAGAAATTAATTCCATTTAATTATGGGCTATAAGGAGCGTTGAAAACAGGAGTTATGTTTAGGTCTTCATAAGGTTTCTTAGAGTCCTTAGTCTTATGAACTTAAAAATTATCAACAAACGGGATGATCTCTTCGCTGCTAAACTTCTCTCAGAGCTTATGTAATTACTCTAAATACTACTCTCGCTTAATAGAGCGAGAGTGAATGACATAACTCTTTAAGTCTGAATATTCATTCATACCAGCTAAAATTGCATGAGTGACTACCTTTACTTTTTAGTCATATATTTCATGTTATCATGCTTTTTGTACCATGACTTATTAATAAAAGTGTTTAATGTAAACACAGCTTCATCTGCATAAATTAACTTGATGTTAGTATCAATAGCTCTCTACATATAATAATATATATTGTTTAAATATTATTACTATAAAATGGCACTGTATAGTCAATCACTCACTTCCCTTTGTTGACAGTCTTGAAATTATTATCATTTCTTCTATAAATATTGGCTATAGTATAAGGTGAGATACGCATGTCAGGAAACTTGCGATGGAAAATTACTGCTCGTTAATCCAGTGGAAAGTGTGCCCAGTACTTAAGCGTCATAGAATCACAGAGGTAGTCAATATGGAGTTGAGAGAACTTTTATTTTCTTGCTGGATGTTTTCAAGTACTAGAATTAAAATGCTAAACAGCTAGCAGGCAGTGATACCTAAAAGTTGAGGCACTCTTGTGTAAGATCATGCCATAAAAGAATAATTCAGCACTGGTTTGACTTAGTCTAATATAATACTCGTACCATACCTTAGCTTAAGCAGCAAATCTTAATAATTATCATCATAAATAGAGCCTAAATTTCGCTAATTTTTATTTCTAGTTTTGCAAATTTACTTAATTTCTCTGCTAACCCCATTAGACCTTTTTTATATTTTTATATTTTTAGTAATTTTTAGGGGTTTTGAGGTTTTTGATTTCATAACTTATACTTTATAAAGATTTTCAAAATAGAGCAATAAAAATAAATAAAATATTTAGCAAAATTAAAAACCTTTTCCTTGCTACAACTTTTACATTAGTGGGAATTAAACCCAACACTTTTCTTTCATTTTATTTTCATTTATTTCAAAAAAATAATTTTATTTATTATTTATTAATGGATTTTAGGATTTTAGTTATTTTACTATCCATTTTTATTTGCGAAAAATTAAAGTTAGTAAATTTAGTTAATTATTATTAAAAAGATAAATATTCCATTTTTGCTTTATTAATTAAGATTTTATGTATAGATTTATAATTAAATATAAATTTTAAACTAAATCTTAGTGTAAAATAGAGGTATAACCTATAAAATTGTTCATATTTCCGTCATTAAGAGATTTTTTTTACATATTTGATTGGCGTTATAATATTGAATTATTTTATGATAAAAAAGAATTAAAGCATGGCTTTTATTCTCGCTTTATAAGTTATTATTTTCAATTTACTATGCTCTCATCTTTGCAATAGTCAAAATCAATTATAATCAATCACTGTAATAATAGTCGAATGCCACTATCAATGGGAATTTATCAAATATCTAAATATAAAATTATAATACTAATAAATTAATAATTCCAAAATTTATATATAATATAATATCATTAATAAAACAAAATATATTTTATTTTATTGCTTTAAAGATTTATTTATAAATAATTATTTTTAATTATTTATAAATAATTATTTATAATTATTTATAAATAATTTACTTTATTTTAATATAATTTAAGTAAAATGTATTAAACAAATATTTTTGACATTAAACATATATTTGTAAATAATTATAATAGGCATCCATGCCTACAAACCGGTTTGAGACATAATTCCTAAAATTAAAAGTAATTGAATTATCCTGCTGATTAATTTCGTATCTCATAATTAAATTAAAATGCTAAAAGAAAACTAACTTAATTTGGCCTATTTATTTTATAAACAACAGCTAAACTTTACAATCACTATAAATCTTTCTAAGTGGTCGTTTTGGGGTTTCCATTTAATATGAATAGTGCATTATCATAAACATAACGCAACATAGAAATAACTTATCAAATCTAGAATCGTATATAGCAATAGCAGTTACATATTTTTAAATAAAATAAATTTTTTATTTCTCAGAATTTATTTTTATTTTATCAATAATGAAATTATTTAAAATCTTCAGATTTTAAATAAAATGTAAAAATATTTAATAAAGTTTATTTTAATTTTCTAAAACAAACATTTTTATCATATATTAATTAATCTGGCTATATGACTACTAACACTAATTCAAGCAATCAAGTTAAATAAAAATTAATATCGTAATTTAATAAATTTAACACATTATTTAAATAAAATAATAAATTTTAAATAAGTCCTCTCTTAAATTCCTGAGGAGAGCAATAAAAAAGAAAGTTAATTAAATTTATTTATGAATAGGGTAATTACTCCTCCCCTCTTAGAGGCCGCCATTAACTTTTTAAAAAATTTAAAAATGATCTAAAAATTAATAATCTTTAATTTACTATTCGGTATAAAAATGCTATATCTCATTGCTTTTCCTAACGTATAATTTAAAAGCTATAAATTACTAGTAAAAAATTTTTAAAATACCTTGATATTAAATTATAGAATACTAATAAATAGTATTGTTAGACGATACTATATTAACTTAATTCATAAATTCAATATTATAAAATGCCTTTTATTTACAAATAATTAAATAATTTTTTTTAAATACTATAAATTAAAGTTTTTATATAATTAGACTCTAGTAAATATTAATATAAATTCAGGATTAAAATAATTACATATAGTTTTTTGATAATACTAAAAAGCATTATTAGATTCTAAATTGAATTATACCAGATTCATGGATAATTATTATAAATTTTTCTTATCCACATTATTATAGTTTATATAGATGCTTAAAAAAATTTCTTCAATAACATTTAAAAACTAAAATTCTATTTAGAATTAATAATTTATTTCCTATTATTCATTATATTGTTAAAATTATATTCCCTGAATCACTACATTCATTATTCCAGACTAGTATCTAAAATTGTATCTTATTGTGAAAGGAGTTTAATATTTCTTAAGTTATTAGGTAGTAAGTATTTATAGTATATCATATATTAAGGTGATTTTATTAAATTTACATACAAATTTGCCGCTAAATTTTGATAACTAAGCAAGGCGTTGCTAAGTTAACTTAACTAATCAACGTACTCTAAATAATATTATAATTAAATATTTATAAAAGGGAACTTTTTTATCAGAAAATAAAACTAGGAATAGATCAAATTGACAAGTTATTAGTCACGAAATAAGTTTATAATGATCTTTCCAAGAAATCTATATTAACTTAGATTAAAGTAACTTTTATATTATCATTTTGGAATGCTTTAAATTTTGAATTAATATGACATGTTAAATTGACATATTTATGTGTATTATAATATTTTAAAAGGAAAGTATAATAAATATAAATGTTGTAATAAATATGCCATATTAATATCGAAAAATATAGAGAAAGTGTGAAATTTAGACTTCTAATAACATGTTCTTATTTCACCATTTTTTAAAATGTTAAAGTAATAGTTATTTTATTTGAGGTTGATAAAGATTCCTCGGATAAATCATTATAGAATTTTTTAGTGACTAATAATTTGTTGATTAGATGTATTTCAATATTTAGATCATTTAAAAAGTTTACAAAATTTTTTATAGCGGCCTCCGAAATGGGTCATTACCCTATTAATAAATACTTTTTTAATTTAAAAAGCAAATAAAATTAGTAAATATTATAAATAAACAAATAAAAATAAAAATACTTTTAATTAAAGTTAAACGTTGTTTGCTTTAATAATTTAAAATTATTTAATTGTTAATTTAGATTAGAAAATTAACTTTAATTTTTTGTTTTATTTTATTATAGTTTATATATAGAGGGTTAAGGAATAAAAATCCCTTTCAAAACAAGGTGTAATTTTATACATTTTTATTGCAAAACATATTTTAATCATTTAAGAAATGTAATAAGATATGGTAACTCTAGTCTTATTTCTGTTAAATATATAAAATAAGAGTTAAAAAAACAAAAAATTACACCCTAATCTTTATACATGCTCAGATCAATATTTTTTAAATAGCACTATAAAGATATATATCATTTTCCTGTAATATTAAAAATTAAATCAATTTATGTAATAATTCTTTTTGGTTATTAATAAATAATTCTTTTTTAGATTAAATCTACTTAATCAATTATAAAATGAAGAAATAATTCAATTAAGATTTAAATAAAAACTTACAAATAAAAAATGACTTTACTTTTAAAAATACTACGTTAACTATATTGAGAAAATGCTAAATTATTTTATGATTTAAATATATCAATAATAATATTTATTAAATTAAGTAAATTTAAACTAATTAATCATGGCATTAAAATACACTTAATTTTCTCAATTTAACTAAGCATATTTTATATTATAAATTAACTTTTATTTATATTTTCAAAATGAAATTTTGATTTAATTGACTGTATATCTATATTTGATATTTAAAGTAAATATTTATATTTATATTAAATTTTTAATAATATAACTAAAAAGATGCCCTTTTATTTTTTATGTATTTTTAATAACTAATTCAAATAATATCGATGCTTTTTAGTTTAAATATTTTATTAATACTTTTTTAAGTAAATATTAATCATGCGATTGATACTGAAAATATTGAACAAATCCGATTTAAATATTAAATTTTGAAATAATATTATTGATGTAAGTAAATTTTTCAAAATTCATTTAATTGTAAATTCTTCATATTTTTTTGCAATTTATCTCTATTTGTTTGTTAAATTACTATTTTTTGTATTTAAGTTACTAGTTTATTTTTTGAAGTTGCTTTTTTACTGGATTGAATGGTTAAGATATGTTTTATTATTTTCATTGCATATGTAGTATTTTTATTTATCTCATCACTCTAACTTTCATCCATTGTCTTCATTTGCAATATTGTATAATTAGATATGCCTATTACAGAACTTTAATTCTAGAAGGATTCTGTAATTCTCAATAATTAAATATTCTTACACTGTAACCAAGCAATTCCTCTATTGTTTTAAATAAAATTAATATTTTTTATCTAAGTATTATTATGATTCTGTTAATATAATTTTATTTTTGAAATATCACAAAAATTTTTAATATAAGGAGAATAAAATTAATGCTGAGTAGAAGAAGTAATATATTCTAGAGAGGTATACAATTTATAAAAAAATTACTTTAAAATTTATTTAAATCCAGTAATTATTATAATTTAAGAGACATAACTGTGAAAACTAGATCAGCATCAAAAAATAACTAGACAAAATATCATTTATTAAATCATCAATAACAAAAAAACTCTCCCAAAAATAGATTAAATTATATAAATTTGATATTATTATTACTTAATGTTATTTTTTATATAAAAATCATAAAAATAATAAATAAATCTCCCACATTAAGTAAATACTTTTAAATTAATATTTTTTTATTCAATAAAATATAAAAAAAACCATATTTTTTAAATTTACATATTACTATTCTATAATTGTAACTTTTTAAGAGCAATATTTAAACAAAATTAATTTAAAGAAATTAAGCTATAAAAAGTTTCCAATAATATTCAGTTAATAGACTTCTTTGAATTTAGCATTTTCGTTACCCAATCAAAGTAAGGGGTATCTAAGAGTATTTAAAATTAAAAATCAATTATTTTATTTTTACTTGATTTATAATAATGTAGAATTAAAATTTAATTGAATTTTATTAGATTATTAAAACCAATTTTAAAATTTTAAAATAAAACAAAAATAAAATTTTAATGGTTATCATGATATTAAGAAATATTTATTTTTATTCATAAATGTTTTACATTACCTCCCCTAGAGTAAACATCTTTTTAACTTTGCTATTTATTTTCAATTGATTCTAAATATTTAATCTGAAAACCCTTCTTTGGCTAGATATCGCTTTGTTTTTAATTTTGATATTTGCTAGAATAACTTGAAGAAGTCTACCTATTATGATTTGATTAGTCTTATGGGAGTATATTAATTCGTTAGAGCTGATTGAGTATATCTTTAGAGAGGGTTTTAACAACTTCACTTTATTTTATAGTAAATATAATATTTATTAATTTACAATTTTTAATTGTATATTATTTATATCTTAAATTAAATATATGATTATTATTTATTAATTTTATTGATTCAGTACATTTTAATATAAATAATTTTCAAAAAAAAAATAAATATATCAGTACAAATTAGAAACAAATAAATAATTCAAAAGAAAAATAGAAAAAAGATTTATATTAAGTATTCTGAATAACTATATATTATTTATTTATAAACTAAGGTTTCATGCAGAAGCTCCTCAAAGTACTAGTTTAATTGAACTATACTTTATTTCTTGGGATAACATCACGCTCTTGATTACTTTATTTTAGTAATGGATTAATCAATATCTTCTAGTAATTTTAAATTGAAGAGGATTGATTGTTATTACGACTATCGTTTTCTTTTAAATATTTATTTTTTAAATACATATAGGTGTAGAATTCTTCTTATTTAAATAATTCAAATATATCATCATAATAATCAAATGTGTTAAAGCCAATTTTAATTAGAATAATCCAAATAAATTTAAAAATAAATAATTTTTGATTATATTTTTAGAGTATTATGTTTTCTTTGCCATGATCTTAGTTAACTTTAACACTCTAAATTTGCTAAGTAGATGATGATCTCTTCATTGTTAAGTTCTTTAATTTGCTTTAGTCATCAATTTTGCTTGAATAAATGGAATCTTTATAGCTCATCTAGTTTGTTTGACTTAATATATTTTTGGAGAATGTGCTATATTTTTCATCTAAATCAACAGATTTTCGTTCTTTGCTTGAAGTCAAAATATTCTTTTATCTCAGAGGAGCAGTTTCACTATTTTTAACAATTAATTGTATAATATTTATAATTACCTTATTACATATTAACAACTAGCCAATTAATCTTTATTTTATGCAATTTAGGTGATGTGCTTATCATCTCTAGTTTACTGTCTCAGTTTGATATTTAACTCCAAATTTTAATAATCAAAATAAAATAAATTAAATAAATTTAATTTTCCCTTCTCAAGTCTTTAATCTCATCAATCACTAATAAAAAAATATAAACTTTTAATTATTCTTACAGTCTTTTTGTCTGAACTCACTATCTCTTAGTGATATTGTCAACTCTTAAACTTTCTTTACAAGATTTTCATTGTTTTACTCAAATTCTCTTTATAAATTTTTATCAATCTATTAAGGGTTGTTATACTCAGAATTTCTATGGTCTGGTATAGAGTTTGACTTATAGTAATTTGATATGCACATTTAATAAAACTTTGAAATATATAATATGAAATTTTGGTAAAAACTTAGATTTAATTTAATATTTTAGATTTAATCTTCTTCGTTCCCTTTTTATTCTAAAATAAGATTTTTAGAATCCTGTAAGTATTGATCTAATTCTTCAACGTTTATATTATCCTATATATTTCCAATTAATTCGTTAATTCTTATTCTAAAGTCTTCCACTGTTTCATCACCCATATTTTAATTGCTAAATTCCTCAGACTACTCATAATTTGGTATAGCATAGTTAACTTCATAATGATTAATATAATTCAAAGTATCAATATTTGTATAACATATAAAATGAACTACATTATACTACATTAAATGTTTGATAGTTGATGTTGATTAACTCTTCATTCAAATCAATGAGGAACTAGTCTATGAGACTAATTTGCTGATTTCTTTTACTCTTTGGTATCCTCCTGCAATCAATTAAAGAATTCTTAACTGCATTAAGATCTGCAACATTCTAGTAGAGCATCTCACGTAGTTCCTGAAGTTAATGTAATTAATCATCTGACTGTGTTTAATGTCTGCTATCTCTGGAATGATAGTTTAGTTCTTCGTATTATAGGTGGTCGTCTGCTTGGTATGAGTTGTATTTCTCTGAATCTAAAGATGATCTTTGATGTTAGTGTTATAAAAATATTTATAAACTAAATAATTTATTATATATTGTTATAAATATATTATAGGAGTAGCTAAAGGAATTTTTTCTCATTTATGAAATTTTAATCGTTAATTTATTAAATTATTATTTCAATTTAAGTAGAATTATATTACAAATAAGTATATGATATTGAATATTTTGTCAGTAAATAATTACTTTAAATTGTAATTTATAAACCTTTTTTATTATCGTTTCAGTAGTAGACTTTTAGTTTTGACTTCCCTTTTGATTTTAGATTTAATTCTTTAAAATCAGTTATGAATGAAATTATTCCTATGAATATAAGTTAATTCTACTAACCTAGTATTTATAATTAGAAATAAACTAAATATTCTTTTTATAAATGATTTCTTTACATTTATGTATAGTATTAAGTTACAATTAGGAGAATTCAAGTGAATCTGAACATTTAAACATATTTTACAAAAAATGAATGAATGAATGAATGAATGAATGATTTTGTTAGATAAGTTAAAATATTTTAAGATTCTGATTGTAGATGTACTTAATTTCACTCGAGTTTTTCTCCATGAATAAATGTGGAAAATAGCTTGGTAACATCCTTTCTCTTCCATTGAGGAGCCATGTGACCTACTCCGTGCACAGTTGCGAATTTGAAGTTGTCGTACTCGATTGATGAAACCTGAAGTTTGTTTGGTCGGTGACCCATGGTCTCAGGCTGCTGACACTTCCCAGTTGGGCTTGAATGCCATAAATCTGGTTCCTAGGGTTGGTACTGCACCATCAGTATCTCCTGAGAAGAATGAAAGTCATTTTATTTGAATTAGTGGTTGATTTTATTATAAGCAAATGTAATATAGATAATAATTAAGAACAAGATTTGATAATTGTAAGCCTTGAGGATTGAGTAAATCCAGACTGAACCTTCATATTAGTAGTGATAGGTGAACTTAGAGTCCTCTGGGGAGCATTAATTCCAGCCTGGCATAGTAGTGGGAATGTTCAAAGCAGCTCTTACGTCTTCTCTGTTAACGTAATCACCTAGTGGAGCGCCTAAAAGTGGGTGGTTTGGTGATTCAACGATATGTTTAGCCCATGGGGTATACAATAATTAATGGGAATAAGTTTTTACTGACCATAATTATACTCTTTCATGGTATATCCTCTAACGTAGGTCTTTTCTTCTCCATCAACCATGGCTGATCCAAGTCTGTTAGCATCCTTCAATAAAACAGTTCCTGGAGTTCCAGCTGGGGTTGGCTAGAAGAGATCGTACCAGTTGAGATTACCTCTGGCATTCATAATTGTGTCAAACATAGTATCGCACTCTTTTGTGTTGTTGTATTTCTTAACATCCTCTATAAAATAATAGTAATTTGACATTTTTTTAATGGAAATATTCTTAAGTTTGAATAAATTTAATGAACATCATTGAAGTAATAATGGCAGTCTCCATTTTGGAAGTTAGTCAACAAATCCTTTGGAATCATGTTGAAATTATAAACTACTTCTGGGTAGGCTGGGAAAATATCCAAATCCCAGTCAGTAGCTCCATTTCCAACAATAAATCCAGCCAAGTTAATTTGAGTGTGAACTCCATCGCTCCATTTATTTAATAAAAAAATCAATTAAAGTTATAAACATGATTACTATATAGTGGGTTAATTTAATTTAGCTTGTAAGTTGTGCTGATGAATTTACCAAGCAAGGTAGGGAACGTATACACCTCCGTAACTCTCTCCTGAAATGAAAAGTTTGTTTGGCAAGTACTCTGAATAATCAATGTAGAATTGTTGAAGAGCGAAGAAAGCGTCAATTGACTGTGACATGTCATTGTGAGCGTAATCTTCATC